>WTSP01026182.1:4935-15018 GCA_025331215.1 Actenoides lindsayi
TTTTCTTGAAATGTTGTGGGGGTTTTTTTTTTTTTTTTCCCCCCCCCCCCCCCAAGTGTACTGTCAGGTAGTTGAGGTTAGAGACCTTTAGGGAAGTGTTCTTAGTTAAGGTTTTAACACTCCCCGATATTTACTACTAGCTAAATATATCAAAGCAGTTCCAAGTCCACAGTCTGTCTGTGATTGTACACAGACACACACTTAGCTGAAGCTATGTAACTACCAGGAAGCATTTAATGTGTTGATACTGATAAGTAACATGTAGCATGTGTTTCATCAACTTTGTGGAAACTGTTGAAGTGAGAAAATTGAATAGTACTGCATTTAACTGGTCAAGCTGAATACCAGGTATAGAATAAGTCACTTTGAATTGTAATTTTTTTTTTAATTCAGTATTCTAAGATAATATTTGTGAAGTGTTTTCAAATGGTGTTGGTTTGTTTTTTATGTTGTGTTGGTTTGTTGCGGTTTTTTTGTTTTGTGAGTAAAATTCTGAGTGAATTAACAAGTTTTACCAAGGGTTTAAGTAAGATCCAGACTAAGAGACAACGGCCCATGGGGTAGAAACACTGAGTTGTTATAATATGCTTATTAGGCAAGAAAGACATTTCTGTCAGTTGAGATTTGTATGCAAATTAAAGCACAATTAGGAATATTTTTATTGTGGAGACTTCCTATGTTTGTTTTTTCTTTACTGTGCTTACTCGGTGTTGAAGTGTGTCCTTCTGGAGACTTTTCAGAATTTAAGTCATATTTCCAGTCCTTTATGGTATAATGTGTAGCGTGATTTTCACTGATTCCCAGATTATTGTCCAGAAGAGGAGCATTCATTTATTCCTTTACAGATATCAGTTGTTTTTCTTCTAATAACCCTGACTCCAGGTTTGTGTATTATGGGCAAACAATATTAATGTACAGTCATTCCTATAAGGACTGCAAGGGCCTGACTGACTTAAAACATTGTAGTATTTTCAATTGCTATTCCATGCAGCTAATGACAACCACACTGACAAACTGTGATGGTGAGTTTTCACAGACTGGTGGTCAGAGCTGCAGGGAAGACGACTGAGATGTGTTTTCCAGGACACTGATTGAAGCCATTGATACTGAAAATAGCTTTGAAAGGCTAATGGTGAAGATGTTATGGATGTTTGGTTCTTTTGCCTTGGAGGACCCCACCTGTAGTTTAAAAACTTGGACTAGTGTAAAAAAGTTAGAGCTTGTAAAAGTCACGTGACAGATCATTTTGAAGACAGGTGTCCATGGGAAGCCATGAACAAAAATTCACTGTATGAAGTGAAAAAAATAAATCAAAGTCTGTAGTTAGGTAAGCAAGGCTTTTTATTTTAATTCCCACAACAGAAACTGTTTTTGGTAATGCATGCAGGAAGAGCCGTGTGTTTGATATTGCCTCTAGTATAAAACTTCTTGGAAGATGGCTCAGGAAGATTATTTTCTTCAGGTAAGCTCATAAACCCTTGGGCTAGGAGAAGACTGAAGACTTTTGGTCTATTGCTCCATCCTAAGAGAGGTCTGTGAGGGTTTTTTTGCTGCTGCTGTCAGACAGGATGGAAGTCCGAGGCTGCCCCATTAGCTGCTTCCCTTCTTGCTTGTATCTGTTATTTGTTAAATGTCAGCAGTATGTTGGCAGCTGTAGGAATTCCCTTTTACTAATAAGGTGACTTAATTTACAACTGTAGTTTGTCTGTGTGCCAGGTTCTTTGTAACCAGGAGATACTTAATTTTGATTTTTATCTTACCATACAGTAAAAGTGATATAGAACTCAGGGCAATATATGGGCAACTGCTATGTCTAAGGTAGAAGTAATACTTTTTTCCCCAGATATTCACAAAAAAAATCCAGCCAACATGATGCTCCCAGAGAACAGAAAAGACTGGAAGCTAGTGATTAGTTTCAAATTGACCGTATCATCTTGGACCAGCTATTCCAGCCTCCAAGATGTGGTATTTTCAGCAAAGCTTTGGTTTGTTTAGTTCTTAGTATATGTGAGTAGTTAATGGATGCTTTGCCTCGCTGTGCTGCACTGCTCCAGTGTTGCCTGTGTGTGGCTCTGAGCAGGGGAGGACCTGCTTCACCCGGCAGGCTGATTGCTAAACGTGGAGCCCCTTTAGAAGACCTCTTCACTCATAGGCTTTCCCCGCTGAGGATTTCCTAGTTTAGGAAATGAGAAGGATTTGTATGTTCTTTGGTGTGCAGTTTTCACAGGGATGGTTTTGCCTGCTGCCTTTAGCAGTGTCCTTATAGCAACTTAACAGGGCTCTGCGCTTACACAAAGGTTCCCTGCGGATCATCCTCTGTCTTGTAAGATGTATTTCCTAAAATGGCTTTACTAGAGCTGTTTAAACTGAGAGTGTTTCTTTGTGTGTCCCTGGACGTCGACATCTTTGAGATAGAGAAACTGTAATTTTTCCTCAACCCAGACAATTAGGTGTACGGCTGTAGTGAAAATATGGATTGTTCTCCTCAGCAAGATTCTTTTTCTATGAATTAAACTCTTTGAAATGGTAAGCTTTAGAAGTTTTGGACATCCTTTCAGATGCATTTAGAGGCAAAAAGAAGAAATGAAGAAGGGGGGTGTTGGGAAAATATGCAGGAATGAAAGAGAAACTATTATTTTTAATTAGATTTTTTTATGAGTGATGTTAGCTCTCTAGCACTCAGTGACGTATTGTTTGTCATAAAGTTTCTGGGGAGTGATGTCATGATTTGATTTATCCTAGGGAAAATGCAGGAGGACTCTTTTCCCTGGAGAGTTAGCAGTTTCAGTACAAGACAACCTCAGTGAAGCTAGTGGAGTATTCTGATTTTATAATAATATTGGTAGTAACAGGTGAAACTCGGATTTCTGTGTGAAGCAGCTTTATAAGCAAAGAAACAAATTCAGTTCCATTGCAAATTGTGTGACAGTGTGATAGAACCAAAGTGGTGATTGAGAGATTGGGTTGCCTTTGGGCAAGTAAAATCTATTCCTAATTCAGAAAAGCATGGAAACCTATAATTAAGTGTAGTCATCTGAGTCGTCCTACTGGGCATGGGCTTCAGTTATTAGAGTATTTCAGCTGGATTTTTGATTGATCAGTTACATGTTTTGTGTGTTTCAGTTTTACTCTCTGTGAAATGGGGATGAGGGAATCCAAAAAGCAGTGTAAGTGCTGACAGTGTGGATTGGATGAAATGTAGATACATAACTTGTAATTACAATTCTGCAGTCTGACTCTTAAGGTCCCTAACATTGAAGTTTCTTAATTATTTATCTTTATTTATACGAACAAGAAGAGTGTGGAAAAAAGTCTTTATATCCAGACGGGTTGCTGTAGCATGAAGGGACAAAGGAGGGCAAGTGGAGATTCTAGACTAGAGTGCTCTTG
This sequence comes from Actenoides lindsayi, assembly GCA_025331215.1. NCBI lineage: Eukaryota > Metazoa > Chordata > Aves > Coraciiformes > Alcedinidae > Actenoides > Actenoides lindsayi. The sequence goes on from WTSP01026182.1 coordinate 8,326, forward strand.
GGGGATGGAGCACCCAGGATCTTGGTGTCTGAGCCCACATCTCCTCACCTCCAGGAGTCCAGAGAATTCAAGGAAAGAGTTCTGTGGGTGGGTGGGAAATCTACCTCAAAGAAATGTATTGAAAATATTTATTGTCCACCTAATGCATTACAATAACATGTGACAAACATTGCATGAAAGACATCTGTAAATAGTATCTTAGGAACATGACAAAATAATACTGAAATTTCTAGCACAGTATTATAGTATAATTTTTAGTACATTAAGAAACCCTGAGCCTTGGCTTACTTAGTGGGAGTCAGTCCTGTTCTGTGTTTCAGATAGCAGGGAAGCAGGGCTTTGTTTTGACCCTGTAGGTGGAAAACTCAGCAAGATCTTGAGTTCACTGGCAGAGAAAGGCTGTCATTATAAGGCAAGAGGACGTGCTTAACTGGTTGTCCTGTTTCTAGTCAGGCTGAGCCCAAATTTTAGCCTAGCTGTTACACTATGTGATTACCTTAACCAGCCTGACTTTTGTTCTGTGCTCAGTTCTCACTGGTGAAGTAAAATTTTATTCCTTTTACAACCTGTCAGCTATGCCCATTTCTTTTTAATTCTTTTTCTCTCAATATCTCTCTTGAGCTAACAGAGCCTTAAAGCCTTTACTTATAAAGCAGTTCCCCCAAGAAGTTTATTAAGGCTTTGCCGTTTCCTTTCCTAGCTATCTGGTGGTACTTTCCAACTTAGTCTTTAAATTAGGAATGGTCTTTTTATTATGTATATGATGTACAGCACTCAGTAAAAAAAACACAACCCACCAAGTACTGTTAAAAGTCTGGCTGTATGTAATGCTTTCTTCCTTGACTGTTTGTTTACTTATATTAAACAACAATTGGATTGGTAAGCAAAACACTTGGCCCGCAGCTCCTTCAGCACAGAGTTCAGTCATGCTGCTTCTTCCCACTGTGTACTGGTGACTGCTGAGTTCTCTTCTGTACAGTGGTTGCTCTAACAGGAGAAGGGAAAGCATATTGAGTATCTTAAAGTACAGAGAAAAGCAATGCTTTTGTGAGAAAAGAGTGAATCTTTTTGAGTTCCTGAAACAAAAAGCCCATCCTGCTTCAGGCCAAAAAAGACTGGTTAAAGATACAGCCCCAAGGGTGGCAGAGGTGCCTCCCAGCAGCCTCACTTGAGCTCCCAGGTGTAGTACATCTTTCTCAGTTCATATTTCCTCTCAGTGTGTTATGAATTCGGATATTTTTTTTAGCTTGTTTTTTAGACACCCTCCCCCTTGACTTGCTTGTTCCTTGCTTAGAGAGTAGAGGTGTTTCCAGATCCTGCTTCTAGGAGGGCACATACCCTTTATACCAGGAATGTTCATTGTGCTTCTTGCAGCAGATTCTTCAGGATACCCTTGTTATGACTGGGCTATGTGTGTGAGACAGCAGCTCAGCAAATTCAAAGGCAGGGTGAGTAGGCTGCTGCCTTCGTTCATCTGTGTTTGAACATACCCTTGCTTGAGTCTCAGTGACCTGTGTGCTATGGCTGAGGTTTTAATCCACTTCCAGTGTTAAAGCCCAGTTATGCCAGCATAATGTGCAAGGTGTGTGAGCTGCAGAGCTCAGAAAAAACCCCAGGGACTAAATGAAAGGAAGCAGGTAACAGCTCAAGGAGGAAACTTGCACTTGCTCTTCCCAGGGTGGACAGCAGGGAGGTCTGCAGCAAGTAGGGTAGATAAACTTTGATTTTGGAGTTCATGGTGTCCGTCCCTCTTTGCATATGATAATGCAACAAGAGTTGTTGCTTTCTGTGTATTCTTTCCTGATATGTTTATAGAAAATATGAAGTATAAGCAGTAGTGCTTTTACAGAGCAGAAATCTTATGGTAGCAGAAAAGTTAGGGAATCATAACACGCTTAGCTTGAAATCTTTGTGGTGCCTTCAGCTGTTGTAAAAGAGAGTAGCCCTAGTACCTTTTCCATGCCTGCTGGTATCTGAATATCCCATCATGCTGGAAGGTTTCGGGGCAGCAGAGCCTCTGGGCACACCTCCCAGGACTGCTGGTTGGCAAAGCAGACGACGACCCTTGTGCTGTTGAAAAGGAAAATAAAATTTTATTTTTTTGTCACCAGGCATTGCCCACTGCCTGCCTGGGCTCGCAGCCTGTGCACCCACTCTCCTCTGGCCAGATGATTTATTTTTTTTCCCTTTTAAAATGGGCTTTCCTTGAGGCACCACCAGCCAGGCCTAGGGGCTGGGCTCTGCCCTCACGTGGGGCAATGGGAACCGGTGGGAACCAGCTGTGGTTGGCATGGGGCAGCCCCCACCTCCTCTCACAGAGGTGTCCTGCACCTCACACACTCTGCAGGTTGATCTTCATGGATGCTCTGCAATTTCCTTGAACTTGTGAACTTTTGTTTCAAAAGGGAAGAGCGAGTTGTTTTCTCTGTTACCCACCCTGTTGTGCAGGTCTGTGCCGGTTTCCACAGGGGTGGGGTGAATTTGGGCTTTTACCCTGTGGTGTTTGTGGGGCACCTGTCCTGGGTTCCTGGCACCTCAGGAGGGAAGGGCGGTGGCTGACAAATAAAAATCCTTTATATGTGTAAGCAAAAATAACATCTGTATCTGAGGTGTGGGTCAGCCTCCTGCCCTGATCATGTGGTAATGTTTCACGTGCTTCTGCTTCCTCAGTGCTAAATTTTGACCATTTCCCTTTCACCCTTCACACTCCTTCCTTGGGATGTCCCGCTGCTTTTATGAGCTCCAGCTCCCTTAGGAGCTGTGGGAGCTGTCCACCATCTTAGAGGGTTGCTAGAGAATTCCCTCAGTGCTTTCAGCCCTTTGCCAAAGCTGCTTTTTAAAGCACTGCTAAAATAAGAGTGAAAATAAGATACCAACATCTGGGCTGGCTGCACCCAAGAGGATGGAGGCAAGTGTGACTTCTCTGGCAGAGCCAGTTTCTGGGCTTGTGTCCATCCACAAGATGGGCAGCAAGTTCTTGATCTCTTTTAGGGATTTAGCGTGTCCCCTTCCCTTCCCAAGAGGGAAATAAAGCTGGAAATTCATGGGCAAGGACTAGGTATGTAAAGTTACTGTGATGTAGTTTGGATGATCAAGCTTACCTGAGAGCCAGGGAGTAATACAGGCTGGTGCTGGGCAGTGGGTGGTGAGAAGCAGTCAAATGAGGTTAACTGTGACAGTCAGGGCAAGGAAACTGGGACTTGAATGGGGAGATGGAGGGGAGAGAAGAGAAGAGAAACAGCTGTGGTGACGAGCTGGAGGTCAAGAAGGGACTGGGTGATGGCCAGTCAGAGAAGCTGTGATAAGAATGATACAAGGACTCTGACTTGAGGGGAAGGGAGTGATGTCCGTGGATGAAGAACAGGGTAAGGGTGGCCACAGGCAGTGGCTGGGAGAAGCAGTCTGGAGAGAGAGAGAGGCAAGGTAGGACCTGGATGGGAAGCCTGAGAACTGCAGTCTTAGACTATGTGGGTGGGATTTGGTGAAGGTTTGCTTACAGTGGAGGCAGCTTTAGGGCAGCATAGTAGGGAAAAGCACTGAAAATTCAGAGTTGATTGTGCTGTAAAGTATCTGTGATATGTGCTAATTTCTAACAAATGTGTTTGGAGGATACAACTTGGATAATGTGAGTTTTTTATTAGTGATTTAGAACCTTAATTTTGGCTGTGCTTTGGCTGTTCACCTGTAAAGCTGAGGTGCATTAGTACCTTTCCTGTAACAACAGCAGTGTGAAAAGAAATCATTAATTTTTGTAGAGGTCTCGGATACTGTGCTGAAATAATTAACTTGGTCATGGTCTGTTATGTCTCCAGAGAAGGATTTGAATACTGTAGATTTACTGTCCAAGGTGTGCCTTGAACAATAAAAATAAAGCAAAACTTCAGAGCCTTGTTTGTTAAATAATTTTTGCTGTTTGTTCTTTACTTTGTGCACTGACTGAGACAGGGGCCCTCTGGAAAGCAGTGTGTGATCCTGTAATTAAGATTAGTATTGGGATGCACATCAGTGGAGGGTTGAGCTAGGTTTGCCTATGAGACTTTAACCCTAACATATAACTTCTCATTTATTTATTTATTTTTAAAAATCTAGTCAATGCTTTAATGTGTCGTATACACAATGTAATTTCTTCTTCTTTTTTTTTTTTTCAATGAAATCATTAGGCTAAGTGGCTTTTTTCCTTTGCAAAACTGACCATTTTCAGAACAGAGAAATTATTTGGAGTTGGAATACAGTGAGCTAGGAGGAGATGAGTTAGATGAATTGTCTTTAGTGGGGGAAATTAAAGATCACTTGGGACATAATTATTGAACAGTACTTTAAAGCTTTGAAGATACATAAACTATTGTTAACTTTCAGTTCCCAGAAGTAGTTTTTAAAATACTCATATAGACCTATACAGTGTTGGCTGTTTCCACTCTCGTTTGATGTTTGAATTGTTAGAACCCTGTCTTGGAGTGCAATTTATGCAGCATATTGATATGAAGGTATAGCTTGTAAATCCTTACAGTATTTCTTGTTCCGTATCTTTTTGTTTCAAACACCTCTACCTGCACTCTGCAAGCAAGTGTAGACTAAAATAGAAACCTAGTCACATTAAATTACAATGGCCAATTTGTACTTTTTTTTTTTTTGCTTGTTTTTTATTTTTATTTTTCCTGAATATTGTCATGCTGCCTTCTGTTACTTGACATTTTTTGGGTTTTCCATCATGTCTGTAATGATTAGGAAAGAATTCTGAGCACACATTGCCTCTGTCCTTGGCAGTTATTTTTACTTTCCTGGGAGACAATAATTGTGCTACTTGTCTATCTTCATTGCCACGGTGGTAAGTAGAGGGAGGAAGTGGGATAAGCACTTCAGCGTTTCTGTAGTATGCTAAAAGCCTCAAATGCTTCTGGCAACCTGTTGACAAAGTCCTGTAATGAAGATAAGCAGAAAGGAAACAAAAGGTCTCTGCTCTTCAGTGGGCAGAGAGGGGCATGCAGAAATTAGTTTCTGATATTACTGCTAAGTGTTGTAAGCTTCCACACTGCATGAGCATCTAGAGCTTTACAATGAAGTAAATCAATTTAGATAAAAGTAAGAATAACAGCTTGGGTTTCTTGTGTCTTCTTCAGAATAGAAACGCAACACCAGTAGTCTTTTTGTTGCAAAGAAGTTTGGCAAACTGATACTTTTAACTCATATCAAGCTGCATGTATTTGGGTTTTATTAACTACTTGTTTAGTAAACAAATATTAAACTGGAATAAATAATATCATCCTGTAACATCTTGTCAAACAGGCTGGTGTGATAGTCAGAGCCACAGGAAGTTGAGGTAAAACAGAGTTCGTGCCTGACTTGTGCTGCCTTGAGACGAGTCCTTGCACAGTGCTGAGTATCCCTGGCGAGGATCCTGCCCAAGTTCAGGGCAGGTCCCTTCACCTGATACTGCAGGTCCCAGTCACTGGACAGATGCTGGGGTAATTTGAGCATTACCTGGCACTGCTGAGTTCCCTCCCACTGCTTGAAATGCAAAAGAAGGGAAAAGCAACGCTGCAGAATGGGGTTCTCGCTGTAGGGAATGAAACAAAGCAGCCCATTATGGTTGATTTTGGCCCCAAGAGGGATCTCTTAATTTTCAGAATAATTTTAGTAGAAATGTGTTAATATTCATTTGATAAGAATATTTACACTCATCCTACTTGATGAAATTTCTTAACAGAGCTACATCTTTTGCCTAAAAAGAAGTGGTGTTATTTGAAATTACTATTAAAACAAATTTAAACACGTACGATGATTTATTTATTAAAGTTCTGTACCTTTAGAAAGTACACCAAGGCAGATATAATCTGACCTAATGCAAGAGCCAGGCATGGACCATATCCCGTGGTGAAAAACCCTGCTGTCCTGAACTACCTATCAAGAATAAAAATTGGATACTTGAGGCCTCAACCTATTTCTTCTATGCCAAATTCTAGATTAATCTCGCTACCTGCAGTGTGGGTGTATAAATGGCACAAGGGGGACATTTTTTCTCTTATTATTCATTTTTTGCCACATAAATGGTGTGAAGTAATCATGTCATACTGTGCCGGTTTATGGCATTATATCATGTGATTGCCTTGCCTTTTGTGGCCTATTCAGCGATACAAACTGGAGAACATTAGATTGTTTGTTTGTTTTGTTTTTTAATGGAATGGGCAGAAAAATTGCTTTTGGCACCTGATGACCACTAAAACATTAATCTAAATCCTTAGCTATGTAGGTGGCATACCTGCTAAAAGAGATGGTTGATTCTGTAATTCAGGTAACAAGGATCTGTGAATCACTATTTTGGAACAATAAATACTGTAGCTGACCACTGATGTTTTGGCTTCCTAAAAATCATTACGGTCTTCCTGTCCCTCATCTTCCCTTCTCATGTGATAGTATTTCTTACTCAGTTACAGCTGAGTTTGCCATTGGTTCTCTGTGCTATAGATAGGATAAAATAGTATAGGATCACTGCAGCTGCATGGATTATTTTACTGAGTCTGTCCTCCCCTTGCATTTATGGGTGACTCCTCCCTCTGAGTTTTCCATTTGGCATCAGACACCTCCTACAGTGGATGAGTTTGTGTTGTAAAGCTTAGTTCTGTCTTATGTTCCTCCTTTTTCTTTTTCCTTCCCCCCCCCCTTTTTCCTTCCCCCCCCCCTTTTTCCTTTTTTCCC
>WTSP01026185.1:0-18731 GCA_025331215.1 Actenoides lindsayi
AAGCAAAGAAGATGAAAAAGATAAGCCCAACTATTGCTAGGATATGTAGAGACTTAGGGCATTAAATATATATAATATAAATATAAATAATATAAATATAATTCCATTTATTTCCTTGTAGGTTTCAGGTTTACAGTTCTATGATCACTGTATTTTAATAGGTCTCACATGAAAGCATCACCTACTCCTACCTATCCTTTAACTCAGGCTAGAAAAATACCATAATAAATTTTCTGAGTTTGTTTGCCAACACCCACAAATGCAAATCTACAGAGGAGTAAAAGAAATATGAATCGATACAGATCCATGCACCAATCTTTAAGCAAGCTATAAAGACAATCATGCTGAGCTAAGTATAGAAAACATGAGAGGCTGCTTCCATCCAAGTCAAGCAGTAATCTCTATAACCGCTGACATACTGGAATTGGAAAACAACTTCGAGAGCAGGTGCAATATTAGAAAACTTATGAGAGAATAGGAATGTCTGTGAGCCAGCAAAATCTCTCCATTCCTCACAGTGCCAGTATATAGACTTCTGTGCAATATGCTGATGTGAGCCATTCTGATGTAGCAACCCAAACAGGGAAAGCAGATAACAAAAGCCTGAATGCTAAGTATAATGTTTTGAAAAATATTCATATTTGCAAGGTTTTCAAAAAGTGCACAGGTTACTACTATAAAAAAATCTCTGCAAAACATGTACGTCAACTCAGTGATTTGCACGGGACAGAATTTGTAAAGTAAACTTTGTACTGTAAAGATTTCGTACTGGATTATCCTTATACAGAACTAACATAGGAGGACTAGGATGGAGTTCCTTCCCAACTGCACTTCCTGGGCACTGTAGGAATGCAAATTATAATGACAGTAATTATATAAAAGCTACATAGCCCAAAGGATGTTCTCTGCTGGTTCCAGCATAAAATCGTAGAGGTTATTGGTCTGGAGCCTCTATCTCTGATTAGAACATGTAAATACAATTGCATCTGGGGCTTTAACAAAATACCATTGTTCTGCTGCAGCAGCAGCACATTATTCACCAGGCTTTGCATTTTACAATTTAATACAGTGGAATTGGAAAGAACAAAGGTCACAGTCAGGTATCTCTTACATGCTTAAGGTCTGCTCATAAAGTAGTAGGTGAAAGAGTGTCTCAAAGAGAAATTTGACTAAAATAAAACAAATCTTTAATTCCCCCCTTCCCCACGCCAATTAAACAGTTAATTGCAAGAACAGTGAGCATAAGCAAACATATATGTTTACATGAATATATATGTATCAATAGACACAGTGTTTTTCTTTTATTAAACTATATAACATTCTAACACAAGGTATGCAAGTAGCCCTCTTCAAGAAAAGGTTGTTTAACAGTATGAATTCAGACTATTGCAAATATAACAGATATTTTTGCTTTATAGAAGACAATTTTAAAAAATCCTCTGCATTTCCATTTACATTCCTGAAAACCTTACCGTTATAATACATTATCAGCATATCTCTGATTCTTCATCAACAATCTTTAGACAATAAAAATAAGTACTAATGTTCTTTGAAACCTGCACCCCGCTTTAGCAAATCTGTACAGAGAAGGGAGAATTGAAATTGTTACACTGAAATTATTAAAAAAAAAAAGTATTAATTTAGGTAGCTATTTGCCACATATCTTCTTCATTTCCTAGCTTGTAGACAAGGTTAACTCAGTTATAAACATGTAAGTCATGCTCTAGCAAACTTTATGAAAACACATCATAAAATGTTGCCTGTTATGACATCTGTTCTGCAGTAGAATATTATATAGTTCGATACCGACATTATGGCTCAGTGTCACAGCTGGGCTTGTATCACAGATAGAATCATCCATACTGTATTAATGGGTTCTCTACAAGAATTTATTGTGTAGTATATTGCTTCTCTCAACCTAAAATGACAAATATTCTTGTCCCCTCAAGCATTATTCTATACTCAAGCAGCATAATTTTTAAAGAATATAATTGAAAAAGTAATCACGAGCTGCCCAACACATGTTCCACAATTACTTAACAAGGTTTTCTTCCATTAAAAGGTATTAAAGTTATTAGCAGTTTATCAGACTCCTCAATAACATGTGGGAAAAATACAGTACCTTGAACACTAGTTTTTCCACAGATAAGTAAATGAAGCATAAAGGCCTAAATATCATGCACCCTTCAGCTGTACAGCTGTAGTTGAGAACACAAGATAGCAATAAATCCACTGTAATAGCTGCATTACAAGACCTCAGACAAGTTTTTGAATAATATTCAAGTACCTGTATCATCTGTCAGGAAAACTGCAGTGCAGGAATGTAGCTTTTAAGCAGGAAGTCAAAATCACAGCTGAAGAGCAAGACAAAAAATTGTAACAGACTTTTTCTAGCTCCCTCACCAACTGGCTGTTGAATTTTCTAGGTAGATTAAGTCATGGAAGATTAAGACAGAAGCTTTGCTCAGAGTACCTACCAGGCAAGAGAAAGCAAAATACAGCACTCCATTTACAATATTGTACTATGTAAAACCAGAAAAGCTGATTGGCAAAGCAATCATCTTAAAAATGTCCCTGAAGACTATAAATATAACATTATTATATTTTATACTAGAGCTCCATGGTATGACGACAACCCATTAACTCAATCAGAATAACGACAGGAGGGCCATCAGAATGATAAAGCCGTTCTAATGAAATGCAGACAAAGATTAAAAAGAATTAAAAGTGACAAGTAAAATCCATTAAAGGACAGCCTTTAGCTACTGTAATCAAAGGATTATTACTTACCTTGTCAATTAACAGCTGTGTGTCTATTTTTTCATGCAACACAAAAGACTATGCCAAGTGCCAAAAAAACATTATTAAGAGGCCTTTATTTTTAATTTATTTGCCTGGTGCATGTACATTGCAAGACCTCCAAATGAATCGTGCACACAATTTTAGAAGCCATAACATGCACAATTAGCCACAGTGTTCTGAGCTATTGCTGCGCTTAAAACTGAGTCTTACTGAAGAAAGAAAGTAATTACAAATGTAATCAATTGCAACTCTATTAATAAATGCCTTGAGCTTGTGTCTAACGTTAGAAACCCACACATGCAGAAATGTTCGATCTGTTTTTTCACTCATTGCCACTATTTTACCTATACTTTGATACAATATTTCACATAAGAGGGGATTCCACCAACGGTAGATTCTGGGAATTACAAAGGCAACTAATTTCCAGTTCATTAACCTTCAGAATAATTGACAGTAGAAAATAAAACTTAAAAAAGAGAAAGAAAATGAAGCTTCATAAACTCAACAGGCAAACTTGAGCCTTTGTTTGGAAAAGGAGAATGTGTCCTACATGGGTAACAAGTCAGCACGTATTACTTTGCTAGAACATAGCTAATTTCATGATAAAGTCTTTTACAATCAATATAATTAATAAACTCAGTAATTCTACTAGATGAGAGTGAGAGAGATCACAATAAAAATGCTGTCCTTCTTTTTTAGGTGTTTATAATATGTCACCATCATTTGTATTGATTCCATTATCTTTAGCAAGATAAGAATGTCTCTGTGCTGCTTCCAAGCAGCTCTAAGTGATTTCAGCATGGGAAAAATTGTAACTCCATGCTTACACATCCATGTCCTTTTCTCAGACAAATTAATCCTATGGGTCAAATTTCAGTTTTTAGTCATTCATCCAGACTTGTTCGGCACCACAGCTATACCTAGATGAATGGCTGAGCTGCTTAAACTTCTGTTAATGCTGCATTTCTGAAACAAGGAAAATAGTTTGTACTATTCTTTAGAGACCAAGAGAGAAAATTAAGACATAATAACATGTCAAGTGCATCCATTTCAATCTACCCAGATAGAAGAGTAGTAACCATGAACAAAACATCATCCAAAACACATCTGAACTATCTAAATAAATGTCAGGATACTTTGTTCTCCCAGTACTTATAATTTTCATACCTTTGCCTTTCCAGGTATTATTGAGACAGATCTAAAAGTTGTCTCAGCAATCCTGGCTGTACCACTGCAGAACACCAATGACATGCTTCTGCTGTTTAGTTCCACTCTCCAGTTCTTGAAATTTCAGATGCTGGTAGAGAATGTATGCATTTGTGAGATATCTGAAAGTGTTGAAAAGGTGGATGGGCCATCAAAGGTGTAAATATAGAATGAAATTAATGAAAGATGAGTATTCCATTAGTGAAAGTGTTTGCTGTCAGTTTCTTTGACAAAGCAGATTCTCAACTTCCAGTTGTTAAATATTTCACAGATCACAGTAAAACCAGTTCACTAATAAGCATTGCTGTTTCGCTGTTTAATACTATCAGGAATGAAAACTTTCACCCAACAGGGTCACAACCAAATGAGGAGTCTCCAAATGCACCTAGAAACCTCCTCAGGTCCTTTCTGTTGAGTGTGAAAACACATCAGGCAGCTCCACATGTGGGTGCCCTTAGCCAGACTCCAGGTTAGTAAAAATAATTCTGTCACCGAGTGCTATACAGAATCTTTTTCAGAATCTTTTTCAGGCAGCCAACAGGTGTAGCACATAAATACTAAAATATGAAAGATGTTTGTGTTCCAATGTGAAATATATGAATAAAATTTTGAAGGTACTCATACCTCTTATCTTCAAGAAACTTGTCAATGGAAACAAGCTCATCCTTCTAAGATAAATGCATACTCCTACTGAAATATGTAACCAAAACATAAACTAACCAACCAACTAAATCTCTATGTCAGGTGATACATCTTATAGTTCTCTATGCTATTGTAAAAAATTCAGTATTAATGTGTGATGGATATCATAGCCAAGAGGATTCATACTTTTTAAGTTTAGTAATACAGAAGTCTTGGTAAAAAGTCTCAGACAGTATTTAATCAGTGAAGAACAATAGATACAACCATAAAGCAAATTTTCCTACTGCTGCTTTTCTTTGGGCTGGAAAACAATGATGTCATGCCACTAACAGCCCTTTGTAAAACCAAAATCTAGGCCTTAAGGCTATGAAGCAAGATATCTAGAAACCTTTAAAAAAAAAGTTCAAATGTTACAGCTCAACAGCCCATTAGCTACCAAATAAAGACATCATGAAAATAGAGCCCCAAAATAAGCCTATGAAAACTTGTCAAACTGTCAAAATTCTATATTTAGTGTAGGAGGTGAACAAAGGTCTTGAACTAATTTAATCATAAAATATTGCTGGATTTGAAGATATTTTCCTAAAATTCCTAAGAATGTAGAGAAAGATTCCTTAGGGAGTTCTGTCTTTTATTCTCACTTTAATCACATTATCTGTGTCTAATATTATCAGTAGTCAATGTTATATTTTTTCCTGTTTTCCCACACAGTATGTCCCAAATTCTCTATTCTCAAAGTTGCTCAAAGTGGTCTGCTTGCTCTGCTCTTGAATAGGAGTTATTTTCTGTGGCTCACTGATTCCACCATATAATGCCATGACCTTTGGATGGCTTTTTTTACCCCTTTCAGTCTATTCTCAGTGTTGCTTCACAGAGGTCTGTTCATAGTCTTTTCAGACTGCCTAAAGGAGCTTGTTCATCAGTGTTCAAATCTCTAGAGACAAATCCAGTCAGCACAGTTCTGGTAAGAAACACGTCCCTTAGCTGAGGGACATAACGTTTCACAGACAAATATTACAGAGAGCTTTCCATACACCACATAAAGCAAGTAGATAGGACATCATCAGAGGTGTGTCTTCCAGTAGCTTCTGGAGATACCTTTGTAGAGTGAAAAATCTTTGTAGCTTCCCCTTGTCATATTCACATATGTCATATGCTAGGGCATCTCCCAGTTTCGTTCAAAAAACTGGCAAGTATAAGCTGTTCTCGATTAGTGATAAAGTAATGTGCAATTATACTGAACTGTGGGATATAATGTGGGAATGTGAATAATGTGGATGTGAGTAAAATTTAGCTATGCATACTTGCTGCAAGGTATTGATATATTTATTATTATTTTCCATTTTTAGCTATAGCCTTGTTACCAGTTACAGTTATTCATATCAGAACATTTTACAATACTCCACCTGCAATTTCTCATTTCTAATCCTAAAAAAAGAGCCTATAAAATTTCCTTGTAAGACATACAAACTTCTCTGAATATTAAATATCATGGAATCAGTAAGTGACACTAGACTCTGGAATGCTGCAACTATCTTGTATTCTGCTGTAAGTGCTAACTATTTCGCTCTGCCCCTTAAAAGAGGTACTGGCCCGCTCCTTTATCCTTACTGAAATCCCTCACTGCTCCACATGTTGTAACATCTTTTTTTTCAGCTAATGAATCAAGATAATTTACTTGAACTGCGAGTAACATTTCTGAGGCTGGTTTTACACTGAAATTATGAAAAAATACTATATATGTGAAAGTAACTTCCTTTCACACATTGAAATTTAGGCACATGACAAGTTTTCTTCATAAATGAGAATATATGAAGATAATTCAAACAAAGAAATGGACATTTTTTTTCATCTTGTCAATGGAAGAAATAGTTTAAATTAAAAGGATAGATGATACAATAAAAGAGATACAGAGAACAGAAAACTATAGAAATGTAAAGTCGATTACTATCATTAAAGATCGTAACAGTTGTAAAAAATGTTTCAGTATACCCTTTTATGTTAATAACACCAACAGTAAAATTATGTTATGCTATAAAAGAGCTCTGCTTCTTTTTTTTTCAATCAACAATGTTATGTTTTATGGTCTTTAAACAATTAAATAGCTGCAAGGTAATAAAACTGATGAAAATAATTATGAACGGCAAGTGAAGTTATTAACCAATACTGGGCTTCAGAATTTCATTTAAAAATGAATCTCAAGTCTTTATGCTCTTTGCAAATTATGTTTGATCATACATATGACTTTAATAGTGATATTTCCAGTAGAAATTATAGGAAAATGTTTAAATAGCATCTGGACAAGAGAAATATCTAGAAGATGAGACCAAAGAGGATTTGTAGTTCCAATCTACCAGTGATGGAATTTATTTGGTCTTTTACCACAATTTCAGTAACAGTTAGATCAGGCCATAGTTGTGAGTTATTTTCTATGATTATGTTGACAGCAAAATAAGGCTATATCTTCACATTACTTTCTGTGTTCATGGTGATTTTGACTTCCATGCTCAGCCACGAGCCTCATTATGCTGTCATTGTTTTATGCGTTTTAATGGCATTATCAGTATTACTGAACCTCTCCTGATAAACACCAGCAGAACCAGTTCTAATGACTTCCATTGCTGGGTTAAGCAGCTGACTATAAGTAAAGCAGTTCAGGACATGCTTACCTTTAAGAAAGTAAATCATCATGTTGCTTTGCTTTGCCATGGAGGGTAGCATTCACATAATCAAATTTTAGCTGCACAAAATCTTTTGGGTTTTCTTTACAGCCTGTAAAGACAGGGGCATTCAAGAAGGTGATATTCCTCACCTGTTTTAGTCTGTGGTGAAGGGTAAACTTCCAGTAAGAAAGCAGTACCAGAGTTAAAGTTATTATGCATATTAGCATATTCTGCTCCTCAGTGAGAACAGAGCAGAGACATGGTAAGCATCACTGATATTAATGATACACCAGACCTTGCTAAAGTGGTTAATGAACAAACCATCCCTCTTCCAAAGCCTGAAGAATTGGGAATGACTTCTGATGGCACTGGTAAGGGTTCAGTGTTGCAAGGGTCACAGATTGACATGGTCATGTTTGGAAAGGTTCTGGGTGTTAATAACCATCATCCAGTATGGATGGATGTATTGATCTTCCATCACATCTTGTTTTCATGCAGCAAAATGTACTCTGTTGTTTTGACGTGGAGTTGCATGGCATTTCCCCCCCTACAGAAATTTGACTAATGTCACTGAGATATCTTTTTAGATTATTGTGACAGATGTTTTTTGACAGACAATTTTCTCCCTCTCTTTGTTTTACCTCAGAAAAATTAAAGGTTCTATTTATACACGTTTTTTTTTAGATCATGTTTGTTCTACTGTTTTAAGTTTTTGTGCCATCCAAGAGTTCAGGTGGCTACTGAAGCCTAACTGAACTGTTTAAGAAACCTGGGATCTTAAGGACACGGTTGGGCCAAAGCAATACAAAATGTCTGCACACATTATCATGTTATATTTACTGGGTGGCCTTTCTTGGTGTATTTCAACACATTTTCCCTTTCAGTAACAGGAAAAATTGAGGGTATGCAATAACAGAGAAGAAAGCTCAACATGTACCTGATTGCTTGTTAATCTAAACAAAGGCTTAAAGTTAGACTGAAAATCTGAATCAACACCTATTTATCAATTTGTGATTGTCTATTCCTTATAGGTCTTTAATATAAAGAAACTCAAATCATCCTGCTTTGGCAGTTCCAACATATTTCGAATACAGACTACCCTTATTCTACTAAGTGAGGCAATCTACAGGAGAACAATCTGCATGTAAAGCATTGAAGTGGGTTCATCTCAAACAACAAAGAATTGGATTATACCTGGTCTATATGTCTACATATGCAAGAAACATTTTGTGTTATAAAGGAGGACTTTTGTGAACAGGGGTTTCTCTCTTACTTGCTTTCAGTTATCTGTCACTCAGAAAGGAGCTGGGAACATCATCATCAGGTATAAGGCTATTATGTGATTTCAGCATACTACACAAGTTTACTGGATGCCACAGAATCTGTTCACCTCCAAGCAGTGAAGACCCTGCAGGCTGCAGTCCCTCACATAGATGAAGCTGTTGACTGGGCTATGTGGCTGTCAGAAAGAGATATTTTATTAGAGCACCTTTCCTGTCTCCTGCCAAATAGTCTGACACAATGCTAATTGTCATCCACAGCTCAGACTCTTTTCTTCTGTGTCATTTTTTTTTGCATAGAAGAAGAGAAAGCAAACCTATACTTGTCTTGTGCACAAATTCTGGAATTGTCTAGTTTTGCTTGAGACTTTTCCCCTGGTGTTTTGCTGCAATTCCAAGTGAAACAGATTAGACAAAATATTTTAAAAACATTCATCAGTGAGATAACAGCCACTTGTGAATCTAAACTCTTTTTGGAGAGGATGTCTTTGGTGTCTTTGAAATATCTTCTGTACCTGTCTGTAAGCTATCTGTAAGGATGGGAAATATCTGTAAAATGGAATTCAACTGGCTGCACTGCCAGAATAATGAGCAAGCAATTTTCTTAGCAGTAGGCAGCTATATAAACCTGAGAAGAATACCAGTGGTGGTTTAAGGTTTATATTACAGAGAGACATTGGAGCTAGCTCCATATATGTTTGATCTGCAAGATCATGAACTGTTCAGGTGAAGCACTGTAAAAACTTGGCTATACTGCTTCCAGGTCCAGCTTCAGCCCAGAAAGAGTAAGTCTGATTTTCTGCAGGACAGAGTCCACAATGAAGTGGTTCTTTGTAGATTTAGTGAACTTTTCTGTAAAGAAAATGATAGGAAGCCCATTGACAGAGACACCAAGGTAATCAGGTATAAACTGAACTGAAGTCAGGCAAATCTCACAAACTCTAGTTCAGTGCTGCACTTTTGACAGCACAGACACACAAATCTATGGGGCCAGAAGGGATCTGCCCAAGGGTACTGAGTGAGCTGGTGGAAGTCATCATCGAGACACTTGTGATCATTTATCAGCAGTCTTGGTTAACCTGGGAGGTCCCAGTTGATTGGAAGTTAGCAAATGTTACGTTCATCTACAAGAAGAGCTAGAAGGAGTATACAGTGAACTACAGGCCTGCCAATCTGACCTCGGTAATAGGGAAGGCTGTGGAGCAGATCATCTTGAGTGCCATCACGTGGCACATACAGGACAACCAGGTGATCAGACCCAGTCAGCGTGGCTTTATAAAAGGCAGGTCCTCCTTGACTGGTCTTCTATGACTAGG
Source organism: Actenoides lindsayi (assembly GCA_025331215.1). NCBI lineage: Eukaryota > Metazoa > Chordata > Aves > Coraciiformes > Alcedinidae > Actenoides > Actenoides lindsayi. The sequence goes on from WTSP01026185.1 coordinate 9,910, forward strand.
TTACCCACCCAGTGGATGGGGGAAAGGCTGTGGGTGTTGAAGGAAGGCTTTACAGAGGGATCTGGACAGGCTGGATTGATGGGCCAAGGCCAATTGTATGCAGTTCAACAAGGTCAAGTGCTAGGTCCTGTACTTGGGTCATGAAAACCCTATGTAATGCTATAGGCTTGGGGAAGAGTGGCTAGAACGCTACCCAGCAGAAAAGGACCTGGAGGTGTTAATTGACAACCAGCTGAATATGAGCCAGCAGTGTGCCCAGGTGGCCAAGGAGTCCAACAGCATCCTGGTTTGTTTCAGAAATACCGTGGCCAGCAAGACTAGGAAAGCGATTGTCCCCCCGTACTTGGCATTGATGAGGCCATACCTTGAATATTGCATCCAGTTTTGGGCCCCTTACTACAAGAAGGACATCAAGGTGCTGAGCATGTCCAAAGAAGGGCAATGAAGATGGGGAAGAGTCTAGAGAATGAGTTTTAGAAGGAGAGGTTGACAGAACTGGGCTTGGTTAGTCCAGAGAAAAGGAGGCTGAGGGGAGATCTTACTGCTCTCTACAACCACCTGAAAGGGGGTTGCAGTGAGGTGGGGGTTGGCCTCTTCTCCCAAATAACAAGCAATAGGACAAGAGGAATGGCCTCAAGTTGTGCTGGGGGTGTCGTGGTGGTATTAGATTGGATATTAGGAAAAATTCTTCACAGAAAGGTTGTAAAGCTCTGGGACAGGCTGCCCAGAGCAGTGGCTGAGTCACCATCCCTGGAGGTATTTAGAAGACACGTAGATTTGGCAGTTGGCAACATGATTTAGTGGTGGACTTGGCAGTACTGGATTAACAGTTGGACTCAATGATCTTCAGGGTTTTTTCCAACCTAAATTATTCTATTATGCTATGATTCTATGCCTGATTTGATTCCTGTGGAGTCATTACAATTTCTCTGCACTGTGCTTTTCGTGCTCCAGTGGTCAGACTGCCTTGTGTAACTCGGCCACAGAGTTCAGATCAATTGCAACTGGTATTACCTGGCTTTCCCACTGATCAGTGTATCTCACTCAACTCCTCATTAAACTGGATAATAGGAAGTCTGCCAAATTTTTAATGTAATGCAGTCAAGACCTAGGAACAATGCATTTTTTTTTTTCCAAACCGAAACTTTTCAATAAACATTTCAGGACAAAATTGTGGGAGTGTTGAGCACAGGAAAAAAAGACAAAGAAACAAAAATAATTCAGGCTGATATATTCTGCCTGAGGTAGCCTTGCAGTACTTACTTCCCTTTCTTGTCAATGAATCAGATCTCCTAGAGTTAGTGTCCAAGCTTCACACATAGCTGACAGAGAAGGAAATGTCTTCAAAGGTTTTGGATCCATCCCATATCTAGCTAGGTGGCTGAAGTATGCCCATAATGTTTGTCTTTTAACCTTCACATCAAACAAGAAAAAGTTAGTCTCAATTCTTGGAGAAACTGAAGTGCAATCTTCATTTACTTCCTTTTCTGTTCTTTAATTTTAATACTACTACATTATTTATGACTTCCCATAATGTACTAAGAACACACTGCAAAGTCATATTGAGATGCAGCCCCCAAATCCCAAACACTAGATAGGAAAAAACACACAGCACAGACAAAAAGAGCTATTTCAACTTGTCCTGAGAATCAGAAGCATTGTCTGCCTAAAAACCTCAATGCAACACATATTAAACATGTTTAATTTTCACACAACTGTACAGATAAAAATGCTTCAGCTCATTCAAGTTCATTGCTGAAGCACAGCCTTAGTACTGCAACACCCTGTTGAGGCCGAGATGACTGAAGTCCTAAACAGAGCATCATGTTCATCATGTATATAGTCCATAACGTTCTGTGATAGCTAAAGCTTTGCAACATACTGTTAGGTGTTGTGATTTTTCTCTCTTACAATGCAATTTTTGTGAAAGATTAGTCATTCTCAAGAAAATTAAATGCTTTGCACCCTATTTCAGTTCTGTCATGCATTATTAAAGGTCTGTATATCTTCATTTATACCTTTTGTGTAATTCAGCTATTCTTTATGTTCCTTTCCATAAAACACACTTATGCTACTGTCACCATCATAGTCTTATATAAACTTGATATTGATTAAAGGGTCAGCACAGAACAGGCAACAAGGAACATCTTCATATTTGACAAGATGCATGATTTTTCTGACCTAATGTTACCCCACAAAGGTGTAGATACTTAGGCTACTATTTATTTGGGGTCCCTTCACAGTTGTCAAAAAAAATCATTTGAGTGCTAAGACTGATTTTTAATATGATTGGGAAGAAGACTCCTTTGAGTGCCCTCTCACCATTAAATATACTGAGATGCTTAAAGAAAACTTTTAAATGGCTAAAGCCAGATTAAATAAATCCTCCCATAAATGAGTTCATGAACATATCAAGACATGGATTTTGCACTGGAAGCACTTTCACCTCACATATGAATGTTATCAATAAAATTATGCTGCCTAACCCTTTTTGATGGCCTATGAATTACTTTAGGTACACTGATAAGAGAACATACTGGAAAGAGTAAGCAATTTTTAAGCTAGCAGAAAGCATGTTCATATTATTTCAATTCCAATTTGCTGGCCTTTCACAGGTCATTTTTCTACTTAGCTTGACTGTTCTTATTGAACTGTGTGTCTCTGAACTTTCTGATAATGATTTTATCAACTTTTAAAACAGTTAATATCTTCTGGCTGGAATAGCCACTATTATGTGCAAATATTCCAACGCTGACTTTTACATCTCTCTGTGCATTATTTTTAGTTATGTACATAGAACTGCTGCCAAGTACCTGAATGCATGAACCATGAATATTCCTGATGGATATCTTCAACAAAATGTTGTAAAGCATTGGAACAGGCAGCCCAGAGCAGTGGCTGAGTCACCATCCCTGGAGGTATTTAGAAGACATGCAGATTTGGCAGTTGGTGACACAATTTAGTGGTAGCTTGGTCAGTACTGGATTAACAGTTGGACTCAATGATTTTAAGGGTCTTTTCCAACTTTAATGATATACTGATTCTATGATTGTATAGTTAAACATTACCAACATGAGATTTCCTCTTCCGGGATACCTTTAAGCAATTTTGATTTATTATTTGCTTCAGAGTTGCTATATTGACTTACTGAGGCACACATTTTTACTTTGTGTGTTCTCTGCTTCTCTGTAGAGTCCTCTGCACATCATTTTATTGCTGAACTTAAAATGAAAAGCTGCTCATTTATTGTACTAAGAAATGTATGTCAGAAGGGATTTTTTGGGGGGAAAGTTAGTGTTTCCCAGTAAAAACAGACTGACTTTATGATCTTAAAATCAACTGGAAAAAGAATTATGATTATTTCCATTTACAGTAGATACTTCTTTCCATCTGTTTGATTGATATTCATCTTAGGAACTTTACAATTCTAGAGTACAGTACAAGATTTTCATCAGGATCAAGATAAATTATTTTTAATACTGAAGACCTTCAAAGGTGAAAATACTTCTAAAAAAGCAGTCTTAAAAACTCAAGTGCCTTTATCTTGATCTATTATCTTGGCATAAGCTGGACATCAAAGAATGGATGGTATGATCAGACCAGGGTCAGGGTTTGGTCTGACCAGGGTCAGGCAGTTGTACTTCTTTTCTTTCTTGCCGCAACTTCTCCAAGACTAAATGATCTTTTATTTTGCTAAAAATAGCTCCATGCTTCAGATTTTAGATGTCAGACAATTTCTACTTCTTCTCCTGCCTTGTGCTGTTGTGGTGTTACTGGTTCCTTCTACTATTTGATTTTTTTGGAACTATTTCAGTGTATTCAACTTTTTCAAGATTGTATTTCTTACAAAAATGTAACATGTATTTCAGTTTCACATTTAACACAGAATTTCAGATTTTCATGTGTCTCAGCCTGATCTGTCTGTCTGTCTATCAATCCATCCATTCTTCCAGTATTTTAGGTTTTTAAGTCAAGTAGAATTGTAGTACTGATAAAGTACACTACTGCAGCTTCTTTCTGCTTAAATCGATGAGTTTTAGCAAATAATTCAGAATGAGCTTCCTTTCTTGATTTTCTTGAATAACGACTCATCAATTGGTCAAACATTATTTATATTTTTAAATGGTTAAAATGCACAGGAAAGTCATGTTTGATTATGTAAATCTTTGTAGATGAAACAGCAGAATGAAAATCTATCTGTGTTGTTAATTATCTGTCAATTCAGAAAAAGGGATACTAATAATTTACTGAAATGTAAAAAGAATGAAAACATATTTTTTCCCAAGAATAACTGAGCCACCACCACTTCACAGGACAACACTGCAAATAAAGTGGTTTGATGGACTAAGCTACTGAGTAAGCTATATTCATTCCTCCTGACTCATCTCCAGAATATCTTCCTGGCAACTTTGACGGCGGCTTTCTTCTGTACCACCTTTAAGTGGTCACCCATGTGCTTACAGTGCTCCACACTCCCACTGCCTTGCAGGACTCATGCCATGGTTAAATTTCTCTCTTGGGCTCATAGCAAACTGCAGAGCAATTTGAGAAAGAACAGTACCTGATCTTTAGTGGCAACTTTACATGAGAGGAAAAGTAGCCAGAAATTGTCATGCAGAAGAAGGATTTATGTTCTGCAGATTCTTTCACAGACATACAGTGATTCATCTTCTTATCAACCTTGGGTTACACAGGCTGCATTTTTAGTGGATAAGACTCCTCTATGCATATCTTTAAAATGACCCTCATTTTACCTCAAGACATTCAATTGTTTCTTGTTTTCCCTATTAGTATGCCCCAATGAACACCAGCATTCATCACTAGAAATGTCAGACATAACTGAGAAATTCTTCAAAAGCCATTTTATTACACACACACAAAAAAAAAAAAAAAGAGGAAAAAAAAAAGGAAAAAAAAGAAAAAAAAAAAAGAAGATATAAGTATATTTTATATGGCTTTAATTTTCTTCAAGCTGTCCTTGATTTATGGTACAGTTGTCCTTGATTCCTTTGTTTGAGTTTTAAATGAATGCCTGTTATGTGAAGACCACACCATATTGTGTACATTTAGATATGTATAGATCCTCCCACATGCTGCTTAAAGGAGAATTAAAAAAACCCCACCAAACAATACACTGTCCTTTCACACTGACAGTCTCACTGTATAATCCAAACTGACTTACTTCATGTATGCAGTGTGCATTTTGTTAATTAGCTTCCTTCTGGCACCTCTGAAGCAAAAACCTAATTTTTCACAGGATCATCTTCCCCTCCTTCTAATAAGTAACATTTAAGATTTGCTGGTACTGTGATAAAATGTATTTTGAGGTATTTTTATGGAGTACCAAATTAAATGTTTCAATTAGAGCTTCAGTGATTTTTTTCAGCAAAGATGTGAATGAATCCCTGTAGGCCAACCTTAAAAAAAAATCTCCAGGCCTATATTTTCATGCACTCTATAAAGATGTGTCAGATTTGCAATTAAAATGATTCATTTTTCTAAATGAGCTGAGAGAGATCACATCTCTTTTGCTCAATTACTCCCATTTCTACTACTATTTCTCCTACGTTCTTGTGCCTATGTGACTCTGGAGCAAAAAGTAATGTAAGACTTCGGAGAGTGTAAGACTGGGAGTTAGAATCTGTGAGCTCCAATTTTGGAAACCAAAAAGTTCATTTTGGTTGCTTTTCTGAGTTTTCCCAGCAGGCAAAACCCTTCAACATCCATCAGCCAAACATGTCTCTAGACTTTCTCTATTACCAAGCATCCTCAGGGTCCTGCCATAAGATACATACCCCAAGACTATTGTTTCTTGCCCTGTCTCTTTCCTTTGGTCTCTAGGCTTGTCATCACCCCCTTGAAACTGTTTTTATCTGCTGTCATTAGGAATATTAAATGCCTGTCAACCTAGAGCTTTGAACACTGCAAATCTTGTGAGAGAGTATTCCATACTCTGTTTTTGTTTAGCAGAGCAGCCATGGAATATTCTTGACATCTTACTTAATTTCTTTATTCTCTTTTTCTTTTCTTCATGGAGGCTGAGAATTGTGCTAAAATAGATAGTTCCTGTGAAAGTCTTATCAATTTGATAGGAATGCAGCCACAAAAGGAGTTGGCTTTTTTAGTACAAGGTGTGCAACATGCAGTAAAACTCCAAAATAAAAAAAAAGTTAAAAGTTCAAAACACTTTTGCTTATCCCAATTACGACTCAGTCATGACTCAATCTCGTAAGTCTTCAGAAACAAAAATTAGAATCATTTCTTCAAGGAAGTTCTACTTTGGAAAAATTATCCCCAAATGAGAAATGTTGGCAATGCATGAAGGAGAAAAATATTGTCAGCATTTTGTCCAAAATATTACATAATTTTACTTACCTTTATCAGCATCTGGGCAAAACAGAGCCTCCAAATGTGAGATATATTTCTGAGATGACTCAGAGCTATAAGTTCGTGTCTGCTAGCCAGATATGAGTATCAAGCCCATTATTCTGCTGGTAGGATGTGTATTTGAAAGTCTGCAAATGTTGACCAGTTATCTGTCATTTTTAGGGGTATGTTTCTGTAAAGTCAGCTTTGGGTGGTTTCTTTAACCTGGTTTGAATTAATTGTGCTTCAGACAAGCACTCAGGCACATACACAACTCATGGACTCCACAGGGCCCTGGCATATATTCATTCTTAAATATGTGCTTCATTGCTGTCCTGAAGGGTCAGAGTGGAATAACAAGAAAAACAGGAAAGAGGCAGAAGGAGAGAATTTACTGTTCATTTCCTCTCCACTTTCTAAACTACTATGAAAAGATGCACAACTTAAATGATCATAAGGTCAATAAAAAAATCAGCACGTTTTAGAACACATTCAAGTGACATTGTAGAATAAGAATTTCTTATGATTTGGATGTTAGCTTTCATGATTGTCTTGGAAAGATTCTTACCTGAACAGATTATAAAGGAAAACAGTCATAAGGACAAAAAGTCATAAAAAATATAAACCATAAGCTAAATACAAACAACACCCAGAATAAACACCAACATAGTCATTAGATAAATAGCTGTCTACTATGTTGTATTTTCTGACATTAACATTTTCTTTTTGCATGGGTAGCTCATAGGCACTCTCTAAGAAATTATTCTGTTGAGAGAGACTCAAGCAGCAAATAAACTTCAATTGAGTGCACTTAGCTCTCAAGAACTGTGCTAGAAATAAAAACAAACTATTTCAATATCTAATCAGACAAGAATCTACTATATGTGTGCTACACTGTTAAATTGATTACATCATACATGTAATATATATCCTATTTGCCTTGTATGCAAATCTTAATGTGCTAGTTTAGTACACTCATTTAATCCACACAGAATAAATATTTTTCCACTTTGATAAAATGTAGGGGTCAATTCCATTCTTTTGTGGTCCAGGCAATTACACCAGTCTTGAAGATGTTTTAGTCATTCTCTTTCCCAATCTTAGCATTTAATTAACAAAAATAATTACATTTAAATTGTATCAGTATTACTCTATGTTGATAGAGGAGCTGTTACATATTTCAAGAAAGTACTACTTTCATCAGATACTTTCTAAATAAAATGCTGTTAGAAACATGGCTGAAATCATAGTTAATTATAAATGTAACTAAAAGGGTATCACAAGGCTAGGAACAACAATAAACTATGTGTCACAACAAAGATCATATTGAACATGTTTTCAGGATTTAATTCTGAAGATTTATATGTCACTTGGCTTATCTCCTCCATTTTAATGTCTGCATATATCTCCTAAGATATATTCATTATAAAACCTGAATATTGCTGCTAAAAACAATAGAGAGTTTTATTTTGGTAATAGCACAATTGGTTTCCCAAACAGGAAATTAGAAACAGCACCCTTAGGAGTATTTTTGAATTACAGTGAAATGAAATAAAACTCTCTTCATTGCTACTGACAGAACCTAATAAAATGTTTCATACTAAATTGCCTTTGATGCATCTGTACATAAAATTAATTATGCAAATAATATAATATCTTATCTCTATGGATAATTACGAGAGTAATCATGCCGTGTTGTTTCTTCACACAGGTGTTTTCCAAATGTGGTGTCAAGCAAAACTCTGTGATTTTACCTATATGAAAATGTAAACTTCTTGATGCAAAGAATAAACCAGAGTACCTGGCAAGCTTGTCATTATAATGATCTGATCTATCACACAATGAGTGATGCCAGAAGGCTACACTGGAGACCATCTGGTTAATGTTCTACTCTGCATGTGGTCAGCTTGAGCAGGGCACTCAATGCTGTGTTCAGTCAGGTTTTCAGTACGACGAGGGTTGGAGAGTCCATAACATTGCTGAGCAACGTGTGCCAGTACTGTTACTCTCCCAGTAAAAAAACCTGTTTCCTAATGCTTAGACAGTATCTCCTGTGTTTCTGTTTGTGCCTGTCGCCTCTTGTTCGGTCACTGGGTACCATTGCAAAGAGTCTGGCTTTATCTTCTTTGCACCCTGCCTTCAGGTATTTATATATTGATAAGATCCCCCCTGTGCAGATATGTAAACAGGAAGACCTCTGAACCTCTGGAGCCTCTCAGCTCCAAAATTTTCTAGGTGTGCAATAAAGTGTGTAGATGCAGATTGCATTTTCCCAGAGAACCTGATCAAAAATTCAAAATGTAAAGAATGTCTTGCAAGTAAGTCTTCCAAGTCTTGCTAAACCACTATCTATTCTATTCCAACAGTCATGGCAGTCTGGTGAAGTCCCCACTGACTGGAAAAGGGGAAATATAACCCCCATATTCAAAAAGGGGAAGGTGGATGAACCTGGGAAC
>WTSP01026186.1:12626-44344 GCA_025331215.1 Actenoides lindsayi
TTTAAGGTCATCAAGTCCAACCCAGCACTGCCCAGTTCATCACTATGTTCCTCAGCATCACATCTCCACAGCTTTGAAACCCCTCCAGGGATGGGGACTCCACCACTGCCCTGGGCAGCCTGGGTCAGGCCTCAACACCCCTTTTAGGGAAGAAATTTTTCCTGATGTCCAACTTAAACCTCCCCTGGCACAACTTGAGGTGGTTTCCCTCTTGTCCCATCACTTTTAACTTGGGAGGAAAGAAACATGATTGTTTCTCACACCGTGGTCCCCGAACACAACTTTCATCAGTAATTATGGTAACCACGACCTTCTGCCCCATTTTAGGGTACTGCATTCTGGGGAGTAGGGAGCCAGAGCAACACACCCTTACACTTCCATTTACATTGTCTTTACATCCAGCCAGATGGACTGTACCTTCAACTCCCCTCAACTAGGCATGAACAAAAAATGAGTGTTCGAAGGGCTATGGAAATCTCTTTCTGAAAAGCCTCTGGAAAGGAAACTAACTGTGTGTGCAGATCTACAGCCCTCTTTGGTGATACAGATAGAGCTACTGAGAAGTGACTGGACATCAGGGATAATTATAGAATGGAACTGGCATTTAGTTGTTCATTATGACCTATCTTGTCTTGCAGTCTCTTCTATAATTGATAAGTCGCCTGAACCATAAAAATAAACATAAAACCAGCTTCTTTTTTTTCTTCTTTTCTTTTTTTTCTTTTTTTCTGTTAATAAGAAACTCAGAGCATGCTCTGGAAGCAAGAATGAGCCTGAAGGAAAAACAAAGATGAGCCATCTCAGTCAATAGGATCAAGATACATGCGGACAGCTTCTCAGACATGTTCCACCTCTGCTGATACAGATTTACACTGACAAGACGCTTCACTAGGACACTGTGCACCCTACAATCTGTGCCCCACCAACCCCTGTGGCTTTGTCCCAGCACATGCCATGTCTACAGTTCATTTGGTCTCAGCAGCAGGCACTCAAGAGGATCAGGCTCAAATTACCATAACTACACAGAGTATTAAAACCACTTTTTGAAACATAGGCTAAGTAAATAAATAAAAAAAACCCCAACTCTCTCAATTTTTTATTTTTCAGGTTGTATTAAACAGCAAGAAACTGAACAGGCTATTCCTTAATGCATTCTGATTTTCTTCAATGCACAGGAATATAACATGGAAAATTAACTAGGAGAGACTGTTAGTTCTTGTCAACTTTTTATTTTCCTACTTCTTTTCAGCAGCAGCAAAATAAGGCAGAGGTAACTAGAAACCCAGGGATTTACATTCTCTTACTCTAGTCACTGTACTTTTATACTCATCAGCTTCACTGAAATAATGAGTAAGCAGCACAATAAATAAAGCCAACTATAAATAAAGCACAGGCCTCATCCTTGGTGAAAGTTATATAAAAAGCTGGAGTCTTGCTTTCCAGAGGCTGCCCACTGAAACCTAATTACACACTCAAATTATAACTTAAAAGCTGCCCCTAACTTGAGTTCCACGTGCAAAGAAAGCCCCAGAGCAACCTTACTCTGAACATATCGGTACTTCTAATGAACACTGTCAGCCCCTTTGGGGAAAACAGAGAATAAAGCTCAAATTAACAAAACTCATCGATTTCTAGCACAGCTGCACAACAACGGGAACAGAGGCACCACTCAGCCTGGGCTTCCAGATGCTGGGCTGTTCTCAGAAGCATTAACCCAGGGGCAGCTGGGGAAGAACCCAGAGGGCCTCTTTGCAGAGCTGCCCCGTGGGGTATATCCCATCCCCTCCCATCCCCTGAGTCTCAGTGTCAGTTGCCAAGTTGCATTACCAGAGGAGAGACAGCCAATCTCACGCTATGTCACAACATGACTGCTCTCAGGCTGTTGCTCAAAGATGCACCTAGGCCAATGGAATGGTCTAGAAGAGAAGGCTCCAGAGACCTTACTGGGGCCTTTCAATACTTATAAGTGGCCTATAAGAAAGTTGGGAACAGTGTTTTTAGCAGGGCCTGTTGAGACAGAACAAGAGGTGATAGTTTTAAACTAAAAGAGGGGAGATTCAGACTAGATAGAAGTAAGACTTCTTTTTTTTTTTACACTGAAGGTGGTGAAACCCTGGCCTAGGTTGCCCAGAGAGGTGGCAGAAGCCCCATTGCTGGAAACGTTGCATGTCAGGTTGGCCAGGGCTCTGAGCAACCACCTCCAGTTGCAGATGTCCCTGCTCACTGCAGGAGGGCTGAACTAGATGACCCAGAAAGGTTCCTTCCAACCCAAACCACCCTACAGTTCTATGACAGGAAAGCAGCCACAGCACGGCAGGCTTCAGCTGCTCAGTCTGTGTATATGAGGGTTTGTTCCTCTCATTAAATACCAGGTTCTGTTAAATACACACCTAGCAGCCAGTGATGAACAGTATTAAAGCAGAAGGGAATGGACAGCGTAGCACAGATGTCCTCGCTTTGCAGCTCCCTTTGCAAAGCCAGACTTGGAAAAACCCAACCTGCAGATCCCCTCAGAAGCTGGAGAACATCTAAGCTGCTGAACACAAAAAGAGTGAGGTGAGTACTGAGAGCTCATCAGCACATGAAGCTGTTGGAAACTCTTACAGTTTGAGTCTTTGTTCAATGCCCAAAGGAGATAGTGTTTCTCCCCATGGGCAGAAACACTGATAAATAGGTTAGACAGGTGGATTGATCAGTGCTTCTCTGGTGATACATTACACCAGATAAAAAGAGAAATTTGAAATCCCTCCAAATGCAAGCCACTTTGAAGGAAAAAAGGAAATAGAAAAGAAAAAAAAAAAGCAACAGACTCTGATCATATGTCCAGTCTCCAAGCTGGCTGTGTGGTTTGAAAACTTATGCCCTCAGCCAAGAATTCCTACTAGAGTGTAATTTGTTGAACAGTCCTTTCAATAGTGGTGCTGGCTTAAATAGTTTCCCTCCCAGATAGTTATTTTTAATCCAGACTAGTCTGCTACTGCTTGACCCATCCCACAGCTACAAAACAGTAGAACAAACACATCTGAAGGGCGAGGAGGACACTTGCTTCAGCCTCAATGTAGCTAAAAGAAATACTTGCAAAAACTGTCAATGCTCCCTGTGTGTTTCAGTGGGAAATAAAGTGTTTGAGTTTAAATACCTTCCACGGTGGAGTAAATTAAACCATTTAATTTAAATAAATGAATGGCAAAATAAACTACAGAGGTAGTGACTCTTAATTGCTTCTGTTCTATCTTCACAGGCACATGGGAGTCTGCCCATTCAGTACAATTTTTAATTAATACAGTAACCGTGTGCACAGGTTTACACCAACTTAAGCCTGTCTTCAGTTTTAAATTTAATTTGGTCCCTAAACAACAGATACTACAGGAATGTAAGACAAGTTGACAAATTTGATAACTGAAAGCACTTTTGTTTGTTTTTCTTTTCTAAGTGGCATAATATATGCCACAGACCACATCACTGCAAAAAATAAAGACCATAATCCCAAAACACTGAATAAGCTTTGGAAATCCAGGAAACTGGAGTTAGGCGAGGCAACAGGAATTCAAAGGCTCATAAACCACTGAGCACGTAACAGGCAGGAATCAGTGACAGCATGCTTTTACATTTCCCAATCTGAGGACTACTGGATTCTAAAAAACACTTCATTTTTCTGTGGCAAATCCTTGGTATACCTTGTGGTGGACACTCCGAGACAACGTGTGTTCCATTTCAAAGCCCACTTACTACTTTGACCCCCTAGCACTATTTACCTCCTTGAATCCAAGGGAACACAAGCACATTTTTGAGGGGATTTGGACTGAATTCAGCAACTGACTTCTGAATTCTGGTCCACAAGACTAAACACCTCCAACAAAGGCTACTTTCAGAGCATTTTCTTTCTCTCGGGAAGGAGTGTGGATGCTGTTGACTTCTTCATCTGTAGTAGAGGCTGACACTGACTTCAAAGCACTATTTACAGTAGCAACTATTAGAATATACCTTAATAGTGCAATAATTCTGTTGATACTTTCTGTAGTACCCTCCACATTCAGCCAATAGACACTGACTCAGGACTGAGGTCCTGACTTTCACCAATGGTGAAAATTGGTTAAGAAGTTACGGTAAAGAATAAACGTGCTTTCAGAGGTCGAAAAGCCACTGTCATTTGAAAAACCCCAGACAGAATTAAAATAAAAATGGAAATAAAGCAAGCACTGGGTTTTGCTCCACATATTCTCAGTTACAGGAAATTTGAAACACACCTTTCAGATGACATCACTTCAATGTCAGCCTTTAACTATACTAGTAGTGATTTATCAGAATTCCAATGGGTAGAGAAGAAACTATGACCACAGTCTCCCCAAAGCTTTCTAGCACGGAGTGTACTTGTGACTTCCTACTTTGCTCACCCCCAATTTCCACCAGGACACTGTTAGGTGAAACTAAAGAAATATTCTCGTTGATACTGGATATACTACCCTGGCAGCACGGAACTCTGCAGATGGTTTATTTTATAGTATCTTGGAAGTTGTATACAGAAATACTTCAGGCACTCAAGAGTGAGCAGGGACGCATCCTGTGCAGGAGGAAGGTCAGAATTTAAGCAGAATACTTACTCTGTGCCGCTCTCAACCATTTGTGTTAGGAGGGAAATACCATCTAGGTTTATAAATTCCTGGGCAAACGTGACATCCCGTGAGTAGTTGGCTAAGTCTTTCAGTGCTTCTAACTTTGCATCCATGCTTGAAGACTGGATCCTCTCATGGAGCTGCTGTGCATTTTGAGCCTGAGACAAAAGACACAGGAAAAAAACCCAACAACACACACACAAAAAAAGCTGTTGTTACAATGGCAATAATGAATAAAACGTTTGCACAAGCAGACACAATGGCCATGTTTAATATTAACGATATTTAACATTTCCATGCTCAGAAATGGGTAAGTAGCTGACATATGAATTACTTCTACAAAAGTATATTACTTATTTATTACTTTATTATTAGCTATAATTATTTGGATTGCTGAGCAATGGACAGATATCCCATTGTCTCAGGCAAAATGCAAGCATCAGAAAAGACAGCCTTTGGCTTGACGAGCTTACATGTCACATCAATAAAAACAGAAATGAAAATAAATGGCATCGGACAATCACAGTACAATACTGGCAATACTTGGCCCACAGCCCCCACCCCCTGTCAACACACAGTTTATGCACTTCTCATGGCCTTTAACAATGAAGACCATGTACAGTCCTCATCAGGTTATATCAGTAGAGACCAACTTCAGGCTTTCTACTCCTTCCTCCCCCTCTTCCTTTTCTTCACAATCAATCAAAAAACTCACATACTCCTTTACAAGGAGCACAGGAATAATTACTTCCCACATGATGCTATGATATTAACACTTACATGTCTTTATGCAAGTTCGATACCCACATATTAATGGGCTATCTGCCCATTAATGCTTCCAATACAGGAGGAGATGGTGAAATCCAAACATGAAGACTGATGATGCAAAGCTAAAGGGCTATTTAAATTATGCATATTAAATTGCCTCGCTCTTTAGCTGTACAAATATTTTAAGATACATCTCACGTCTTCTATCTGATGCTTTCACTTACCTGAACATAATACCCAAAAGCTTCACTTAATAGCTAGCCAGCCAATACTTTTCTTAGAAAAATAATCCTCCTCTCTCACTTTCCTTGCAAAATTCAATTTCCTAAAATTCACTTCATACCTGCACTGAACGAAAGGTGAATGAGAAGCTGTGTGTCACTGGGAAACCAAATTAATGATAAATTCTGCTGAGAATTATTTTCTCTGAGGTTACGCTTATTCTTCCTCAGCTGGAGAAGAAAATTAGAAGAGAGGGCTGTGCTGACAGACAAGCCCTTTTCTGTTCAAGTAATGAATATACTCTTAACAGAGATGGTCATCTCTGAAGATCAAGATTCTGAGATGTTTTTAGTGCAAGTGAACATTTAAACACTGAACGCAGGAAAAACCACCACCATGTTGGTACAGGTACAGCTTCCTACCTACCTAACTTCAGTTGCTTCACAAACACGAATTAAGTGTCCCAATATCCTCAAAGATCAGCAAGGTTTGTTATTTCCCATTTTCATAAAGAAAAATTAACTCGTGCTCTCCAATCAGCTTTTGGCCAGAACCTACATGGTGTACGGAGAGGAAATATCTTCCAGTATGACAGTGGTTAACATCTTCAGTGCTGAGGTATTAGGTGGTGCAGCCATAGCAGTCACTTTATCTATAAAAAGGCAGAATCCCATCATCCAAAAGGTCCTTCCACCACCATAAGTTACCTACTTTCTCAATAGGTTTGAGTTGGAAACAATGGCTTATACAGTCTCCCTGTGATGCAGCACCTGTCCAAATGGTACTAAAAGAATACTCTCTCAAACTTAAGCAGCTGCTAAGTTAAAACATTTGCCAAAGCCTATGGAAGAAATAAAAATATATCCCACTAACGTCCAACTTCCAGGATAACCACAGAATACTTCCTCAGACCCTCACCTCAGTGGGTGAAGGAAGTTTTGCTAAAGTACTTCTCTATCCTCAGCTACAGGAATTCAGAGCAACCAGTGTTATTACCACCTGAACCAGAAGTTCAACAGCCAACTCCTACCTCAGCAAGCAACCTCCTTCACTGAGCTGGTTCTACTCCAAACTGCCCGCTCTCAGACCTCAGGAAGGCTCAGAGGTGTGAATCATCCTCACAGTATTGCTCTTTCTCAAAACACACACAGCATCTGAATCCCTGCCCACCTCAGAACAGGAACACTTCAGAAAAACCTTCAGTACCACCATGGCAGCTGTCTTCCCCTGACTTTGGAAATGGTTGCTCCAATTTGACCTTAAGCTCATGAAGATCTGTGCATATGCCTTCCTCTACCTGCCACGATTCTGGGGAGTTACCACCCCCACTAACTGTCTACTGAAGCACACAGCTCTTCCAGCTTTCCACAGGGTCCAATCCTGAGCCCTGGAGAATTGTGACCAGCCACTGACTGTATTTAACTCCATTTCCCACCACGCTTTGGGCCAGGCCTTCAAGACAGATTTTTTTATCAGGAGAAGTGTACACCCATCCAAACCATGAGCAGCCACCTTCTCCAGGAAAATGCTGTGGAAAAACAGTGTCAAAAGCTTTATTAAAGTCCAAGTAGATAACACGCACAGCCTTTCCCTCATCCACTAAGCAGGTCACCTTGTCGTAGGAGGAGATCGGTTTAGTCAAGCAGGACCTGCCTTGAACAAACCCCTGCTGACTAGGCCAATGTCCAACTATGCCAATGCCCCCTCAGTAAAGCTTCTACACCCTCGTACTTCTCCTGCATTAAACAAGTTTTGCAAAGACACCACATCCAGTAAACCTTGCTCCTTCTACTATCCAAATCAAACTGATAATGGCAGAGCAGATCTTCACTAAAGAAATATTTGTCTCAGCAAGAGTGCTGGTACAAATTTCACTGGAAACATGGCCAAAAGTAACGTTGGCTGTTGTCATCACAAGTGCCTGATGGGTGAAAATATTGCTTCAGTGACTACCATGCAGCTCTTGCAAGGTTTGTTGCCATAGCACTAATATGTGTTTATGGAACATACAGCTCACTTTCGACTGCGTCGAGAGAAATGAAACCCAGATGAAATGTGCTCCAAGCGCTTACCAGGGAGCTATGAGAATGATTTACAGCCCATCAGTGGATGGACAGGGAGCACAGCTCATTATCCCAACAGCAGAGCTGGCTGCCACGGCCCTGCTCTTAGGGAAATCTCATTCAGGTAAGAATAAATAAATATATAAAGCCTGCCCAAGTGAGAGCCCTTACGAGGGAATGAACAGAAACCCAGCTGCTCAAGTAACTGAAAGGCAGAGATAACGGCTCTCCTCTTGAGAAAGGAAGACAGTGAGCTTATAGAAGGGGTGCTGCTGAACCCCCAGTGTTTCAGAAGGCTGTCAATAGACATAAGCTGCACATCTAGTCTTAAAAACAACGAGCTCCAAGGACAGCCAGAAAGGTTGCCCCGAGGGAGCAGCAGTGCTTAAAAGGAGCAGCTTGATGAGATTGTCAGCTTAAAAAGAGAACTAATGACCCAAATCCAATATGTGACTTGCTTAGAGACTCAAATAGCCATTTGGAGGTTAGGAATCCCAAGATCATCCTAACAAGGGATTCCACAGATGAAATGATAGTTTCTTTGCCACTGAGTACTTTGTGCAGACTTTGAAAGGAACTTATTACCCAGCTGTACGTGGGGTTTCTGTACAGCATACAAAGTACAGCAAGCGAGGACAGAGGCAGGGACACAGATTTCAAATGCAACTGCTATCAAACATTAAAGGGCTATGGAAGATACTTGATTTAAATTGCTTTTTTGTCACTACGTAATCAGTTTTCTTCATTATCTTTTGCAGAAAGGAAATAAAATATGAGCATTTTGGTCTTCCCTGTTGATAATGTAAGTCACATTACTCAATGTTCAGCTAGAAGAAGAGCATACAAACCATCAGTTAACTAACAAATGATTCTGTAATAACCAAACAGGAGAACTTCTGTGGTTTAATTTAACAGTGTGGTGGTTTAAACTGGTGCCTTTTCCTGGCTTGTTACTGCCACTTGCCCTACAACTGTCAAACATGTCAGAAAGCAATTGAGGAGCAGATACATCACGATCATCATGACATGCAAACCAGACTCAACAGCCTCACCAAAGCTGACTCACCAAGGTAAGTGATGAGATTCCATTTTAATTGTTAGAGACATTAATTGCTAACATTTTCACATTAATACTCCAGCACAATTTACATCTAAAGCCCTGTACAAATGTAACACACAGAGCAGTCCTATACAAGCACTATACTTAATTAAGGAGGCAGACATAGAGAAGCAAGGAAATGGTCACGTTTGAAGTCACATATTAAATCAATGATAAAAGCACTAGAGATGCAGAGGGATATGTATTATGAAAATACACCTAAAATAAGTTTATGCAATCAGTAGTCACTTATGAATTTTGAGAAGCAATTTTTTCCAGTTGATGCATTTAAAACTATCCTTTTTGCTTACTGTTCAAAACATGCCGTTAGGAACCTGAAAATATAAGATTAAACCCTTATCTACAAAACAACAAAACCCAACTCCACTTCCCAAATCTTCCTCTTGTACTATGAGCAGACAAGTGGCTCACTGACTTCCACGGTGAGTGCTCCTTGTATACAGCTCCATAATAACTAACTCACAGAAGTACACACTTGTAGGGGCTGGAAGGGACCTCTGGAGATCATCTCATCCAACCCACCTGCTAAAGCAGGGTCACCCAGAGCACGTTTTCCAAGATCATGTCCAGGCAGGTTTGGAATCTCTCCAGAGAAGGAGACTCCACAACCTCTCTGGTCAGCCTGGGCCAGGCTCTGGCACCCTCACAGGAAAGAAGCTTTTCCTTGTGTTCAGACTGAACCCCCTGGGTTCCAGTTTGTGACCACTGCCCCTTGTCCTGTCGTTGGGCACCACTGAAGAGAGTCCGGCCCCATCTCCTACACCCACCCTTTATGTATTGATAAGCACTGATCAGATCCCCTCTCACTGTTTTCTTCTCTAGGCTAAACAGCCCCAGGTCTCTCACCTTTCCTTGTTGCAGAGATGCTCCAGTCCCCTAATTCACCATTCCATGACAATCCATCACAACCATAGGCTAGACTTGCTAATACTTATGCATTTACTGAACTCAAAGAACATTAAGACAGTTGAGCGCACGTTAAAACAACTGTATATGAAAGACTATAGACCAGATCCCCAAGTCTTTACTTAAAGATAAGAGGATTCAGATGCATAAGTAGAAATAGATTAAAAAACTCTACACTTCCTTGTCTGTGTAGATTACAAATAAAAAAACTCCACTGCTCACATGTGTAAAAGCACTCAGGGAAAACACTAAGGTGACTATTGATGAACATCCCTATTTACGTGATTGCTCAGGCTAGAAATGTTAACATGGCTGCCTACAAACAACTTCCAGGTTTGAGAACTCAGCCCATCTCCAACCAGGGGATCAAGCAAAAACCCACCACAAAAGTAAATGCTCAGGCACCATAAACACCACAACAGAAAATGCTCTGCATTGACTCAGGGTTTAAGTCAGAGTTCACGAGCAAGGCACGTTTAAGTGCCCAAGAAGCTACCTTCAAATGAAGAGTGAGTGGTCAATAATCACTTTTGTTTGAAAATCTTTACATTTTTAAACAAAAATTTTTGCTTTCATTTTATTTTTTCCCAGTATTTGTAAACCATTAATTGAAAAAAGAAAGGGGGGGGGGAGTTTTTCTTTCATTTTCCCAGTATCCTTACTCATCCTCTCACCATGATTAGTTGTTGAAAGAAGGATTTCCAGGATCTGATGGAAGGAACCCTGTAGCTGCACACAGAGAAAGGCTGGACTCTGCTTGCTGCACTGCAGGACACAACCGTACTTTGGGAACAGTCTCACACTCGGGAGCAATTGTAGCTCATTTATTTGTACATCTACCCACCACTCACTGGAATATGAGTATCACAAGACAGACACCAGCAATCTGGCATTTCAACTGTCACAAGTGTTCTAATATAAAGAAACGTTGCATAAGAAAACTTTTGACGAGTCCCTTCAGAAATGCAAACGGACAAAAGGGGAAAACAGGTCAGAGAAAACTGCAAACACACACAATAGCACAAAGAATTGCTAAGAAAGATGATAGGAGAGGTTAAAAATAAATAAGAAAGATGATATAGGAACGAAGATAATAAGAGAGAAATTCAATCTGTACTCAAGTTACCTAGGAAACAGAGTGTCTGCGTGGCGAGTGGTTTAGAGAGGAATAAAAAATAGCATTGTTTAGCAAAAACAGCCTTTCAGAGAATGGCACAAACTTAGCAAACAGACCTACGGGGAAAAAAGAGACAGTTCAAATCCCACCAGGCCTAAGGACTGGAGTTTGCAAAGTTGTAACTCAAAGAAGTTGAAAATAGACACATTGTAAACCTCTGAAGGCAAGCATTGAATATTGATTTAGCAGTGCATCCAACTGCAGTTCTGTCCTTGAAATGATTTTCAGCAAAAGGTCCCTTAATAAACACACAAAATATTCTAAATTTGTGATTAAAAAAAAAAATAAAAATTTAACATTTAGATTTAAGGAGTTAAAACTTCAAATCCTAATTTTAAAAAAGCCAACCCAAAAATGCTGTTTCTCTGCTACGAGATAAAACTACCTCTTTTCCCCTCCCTCCTTTTAATCTTGAATAGTACCTTCTCTGGGTACATGAGCACTACACAGTTTGAGGCTCATCACCACAGAACTCAAAAAGATCATACCTCATCCTGATCACCCAATTTTCAGTGACTCATGTGAATGGGCACAGCCAGGCTACAGGCTGTCATGGTAATAAACTGCAGGGAATTTAACAACTAGAAAAACATTTGAAATACATGCCATCTTCAGAACCGGTCACAACCCTCCCTCTCAACTCCTCAAGGAAAAAAAGAAAACAACAAGTTTCCTCAAAAGGTTTGTGCAATTCAGGACAGCTGTTTTTTTTGCCCACAACAGCCAGGAAGAAGGCAGCTCAGGCCTCTCTGGAACTACAAGGACATATCCCAGACAGTGCACAATCTGTACGTGGCTCCTCTTAATTTCTCTCAGACTTCATCTCCTCCTTTCCTAATTCCTCCACCTCTTCAAAACACATTTTTGGTTTAAATTTCTTCTTCTGCGGGAAGGGGAAGATATTTTCAGCTTCACATCAATGTAAAATAGAGAGGGGAAAAAAAAAGGGGGGGGGGGGATATTTCAGGATCTTAATATTTTCACAAGACGAGAAAAACATTTCCCACCCAGCTACAAAAAGCATCTTTCCCAGTCTGCAGGAGTACATGGCACACACTCTGTTGGTCACATTACCTCTTCCAGCTACCGTTGCTCTCATACAGAGCTTCGGAGGGGAAAATGGAAACAGATGGTCTGGCAGCTTCTTGGGGTCAACGACAAGTGTCGAGTGGGTCACCGGCCTAAAACCTTGGCTTGGAAGCCTTTCATCTTAGCTATTTTAGGCACCTCTATGGTGACCACTTCAACAGTACCTTCAAAGCAAAGATACTATTGTAGGGTGGGAAGATGTAGAACTTCATTTTATGTCTATTTAAAGAATACAAATACTCTCTAATCTGACAAACCAACTCAGTCCTTCAAAACCCTTTCCCAAGTTACAACTCTGATTCTAGGAAAAAGTGAACAACTTTCTAAAAACATCAGAAAAATTGAAAACAAGCAGTGGTTCAGGGATAAATATCAATACCAAAGACTAGAAAGTAGACTGGCCTTCTGCCTTGTAACAGGGTGGGAGGTTTAGATTGGATACCAGAAAAATTCCTTCCCCCAAGGGGCTGTCAAGGCCTGGCCCAGGCTGCCCAGGGCAGTGGTGGAGCCCCCATCCCTGCAGGGATTGAAAAGCTGTGTAGATGTGGTGCTGAGGGACACGGTTCAGTGGTGACCTGGCAGTGCTGGGTGAATGGCTGGACTCAATGATCTCAAAGGTCTCTTCCAACCAGAATGATTCTATGATTCCAGGATGGCTGAGTCCCTCATAACTGCAGGCCAGAGTGGTCTGTAACTTTGCAGGTACGAGGCAATACCTCAGTGTCCTAAGGAACACTATATTGGTTGACTGATCCTAAGGCAAATCACCAAAGGAACAGAACAAACAAGAGTCTCACATAAAGCTCCACCTTCCTGCCCACAGGTATTAGCAGGAAGAGTTATAAATCCAAATTCTATTTTCTGTTTGTAAGCCACGTTTCCAATTACAAAAGCAATCCTGAAGACAGACAGACAGACACCCATTTCTATAGATCAGTCACAGCACAGCCTCTCTTCAGTTCTGCATGGTGCAACTGGTTGTAGACTTTGAGACAGGGCAGGATTCCATGAGTCATCTCCTGCTGTCACTCCACGCTGTAGTTACACTGAAGAATGATGCACTGCGTTTGGACCACAGTGGTTCCTGATGAACCACAGCTGTTGTTTTGATGTCATCAGATGCCAAGTCTGGACAGGAGATTAGCTTTTTTTGACTGGAGTCAATATTTGTTCTTATGAAGTCCCAAAGGTTAGGGGGAGCTGGTGCTGGGGCTGCCTGTTTCTGAGGAAGTGCCATCAAATGGGGTTTACACCAGCAAGTGGCTTCCCCATGAACAATGCTGTTCTGGTGACATATGGCAATAGACTCAGGAGTCATAGAGACTCTGACAGAGTCATGACCTTAAACTGTTGTTTATTCTCATGACTGTAAAGCTCTGTACATAAAAAGCATTGAAAGAGATGCTGAAGGATAAGGGAAATCTCTTGTCTATGCCCAGCTGGCTGCTGGTTAGAAGCGCTTTCTGCTAAGAAGCAAGACTTCCGTAGATTAATAGTAGATTAATATTAATATTAGCAGTCACTTATTCAAATCCTTGAGGCATGTATATGTTTCCATATTAGCTTCTTCAATTCCCACTGATACACAAACCTGCAGACAAATTCAGTCATCTCCTAAAACCAGTATAAGCCAGCATCAGGATAAGCAGGCTCAGGAGGACTGGAAACACAGAATGATGCCTGGAGAACCTGGGAAGTTAGTACCAACATGCACTTCTCTGCTCCTTTACTTTGAGCTTAGGCCCTACTGGCTGGAAAGTGCATCTAAAAATATATCTATAATTTCTCTGTGGCTTCAACCTAGTTTTCACATTTTATGGGAGTAACTGACCCCACTCTTCCCAGGTTCAACAGAAGCTGAAAAAGTGAAACCACCGCAGCTTTGTCTTGCCCACTCAAATGAGCTGCAGTGAAGGGTGGCAGAGTTTGCCCCTAAGAATGCTTTGAATCTGCAGAAGCTAGACCAGCACCACGAAGAGGTAAACCATTTTAATGGCACATTACATTTGTCAGCAAGGAAATGGGGTTGCTGCTGCCTTATACGTACTTCTTCTGGGACTAATAGCGGCTTGCAGCATGTGGCAACAGTACTGCTCAACTCAGCAGGAAAACAGGCCATTACAGGGCAACCAACAACTCTGACGTGCTTTCTGAGGAGCTGGCAAGGAGGTGGTGTTGAAAAAAAAACATAACTAAACCAGTAAAATCTCAACATTACAGCTGTTCCTCACTCAACAGCAACCCAGAGAGCAGGAAAGCTGTGACATGAGCTGCCCAGCAGAGCTCTCTGTGATTCAGCACCCAGCCCTTCCTCTTGGCTCTGAGCTCTGTGGCAGAAAAGGAGCATCTTGAGCGAGGCTGCGACGCCAGTGGGGAAGCAGAGGTATCCTGTACATCAAAGCTGTTCCCAGTGCGAACGAAGTGAGAGACAAAAAACACCCAGCCATGCCAACCCCATCACCAAATGTCACTCAGAGATCCCACCCCTACCCCCATAACTCAAAAAAAAAAAGAGAACACACCACATACAGTCATGTTGTGACCACACCATCATTCTCCTTTGCAGAAGGATTGCGGGATACAAATAAAAACACATCCATTAGTTCCCAATGATTTATCACTCAAATTTCCACATTCAAGGGAGAACAGAACAGAACAGTAACTCACTGGAGACGTCGTTAATCGAAGGATCGCTCCATTTTTTATTTCATTACGATTCTGGAAGAGAAAAAAACAAAAGGTTTTTATTTAAGAGTCACATAAAAAGATGAACCATGCATTGAGCAGACTGACACACTAAACTTCCCTGTCTGCACGTAAAAAACTTCCCTCTTTCATATATGAGCTAACATCTATACAACATTCTCCCCACCGAGGCATACTAACACCAGATTCAAGAAATAGGTGTCACTTCACATGATATTTAACAAACCTGAACCCTTCAAGAGTTCCTTTGTGTCTTTCCAAGTTTAGCTTCCAGCGGCAACTCCTACATATTTCTTTGAAATACAGTGTCTGCAGTGGCTGGCTCTGGTATCACACTGCATAGTTGAGGAGTTCCTAAGTTTGCTGAAACCTGTCATTAAACATCTGCATGATTTAAAATCCATCCCACTGGCTCTCCACTTTCTATAACAAGAACATGCTGACTTAAACCACTGGAAGCAACCATCTAAGCTCTGCCACAACTCTGCACTGCCCCTCAAAGTAAAAAAAAGCATCACTGTTAGCAGTAAGTAAAGCCCCAACACGCCCCAAGTCATTCCTCTTACCCGGCTGGCAGAAAGAGGCAGAATTAAACATTTTCTTTTGGTTAAGCTCACGTAACACGTTCAATTAAACTAAAGCTCCAGGCAGAGGAAAACGCTGCCGTGGCGCAAGCTGCGGTGTACGCTCACAGCATCCGCGCTGCTTTGCGGTCCGTGCCTACATGCCTGCTCTTCCCCTGTGGTAAGCACAGGGGAGCCTGCCCCTCTTGCAACAAGCAACCTCCTGTTCACCAGCGGTTAGGAGAACACAGCATCTTGCACAAAGAACGTACTAATGGATTGTCCTAATGGATTCTGCTAGAGCAGAATCAGTTCTGTTCAGGGATTTTACTTTTCAGCTCAGTCTCTTCTGAGTGACTGCACTGTCTGAAGTTAACGGCCCATTTCTGCAGACAGTCTCTGCTCCTGGCAGTGATAACGCTCCATGTTTACAGTCAATAAGAAGCACTGGGGTGTGCAGATAGGCTCTTGCTTCTACTTGCTCCTGTGCAGACCAAGGTCACTGCTCAATCTCTTGTGCCAAGTTGGGGTGCTGCAAGTGAAAGACTGCACCTGCTGGCAGGAGTGCACAGGATAGGTGACCTTAAAATGGTCAGTGAGGGTTTCCATCCCATAAACATCAAATTCAGTATAAAGCTGAGAGATCACGAAGGTCAATCTCTCTCCTTCTATGGCCAGTGTCTGAGGAGCATTCAGTCTGCTCTTCTGCCATCAATCCCAATCCATGTGTTCCTGAATCCAGCTCCAGAATCCAGCTCCTGAATCTGCTTCCCATCTGCTGCTGAGCCCAGTGCCTGCTCCCCAGCACCCATGGTGACGGTGACAGAATTGCCATCAAGAAGCTGGGTTCAATATTGGTTTTATATATACTTGTATATATTTCATTTTATTGCTATTTTCATTAAAGCTGTTTTAACTTTGTTTCCCAGTCTACAAGTCTCTCTCCCTTATTCCCTTTCTCTTCCCCCCTGGGACAGGAGAGGAGTCTGTCATTTGTCCGTGGGCCAGCCCAGCTCTAACCCTTGCCACTGGTACTGACTGTGCACAGCACAACGCACCATCACAGCTCTGTTCACAGTTCAACAGCTTGGTCATGGGCCAACACCCTAATTTGTCAAAGAATTGGAGGAAGCCCTAACAGCTTGAGAGAGAAGAGCTCATTTTGTTCTGAAAGATCACACTGCAGACTTTCCACAGACTGGTGTTCAGACAGGGGGAGAAAAAAAAAAAAATAAAAAGAGAGAAGTATTTCTTCTCAGGCAATTTTTCCCAAATTCATTTCATCCTTCTTGCTCCCATTCTGATATATCTGAAACCCAAAATGCTAAAAACAGGATCTATCTTGCCTGAAAGCAGGTCAAGTAGTCCCAAAATAAAACTCCAGTACATTGTCTCTTTCTTGGTATCCAAGTCGTCTGTGGGATTGGTTCTAGCTACCTACAAGATCGCTCTCCACCCACAAAGACTTCTTCACTCTAACTGAAATAATCAAAGTGCCAGACAACACAGGGAGTACCAGGGAGAAGCTTTCCTACGGCATCTTTGCTTACATATGCAGCTAACTCATCTCAGCCCTTGGCAGGCTCCTCCTGTCAGAACAGCTCCAAGGAGCCCAGCCAGGCTCTACACGAGAGAGGGACACGTTAAAAATAAATAAATAAATAAATACATACATACATAAAATGTTTGAGCACCTAAATACAGGGTGACTTCCCCCAGCACTACCAAAGTGACAGATTTTCTCCTCTTGTAGTACAACAGCACAAGACCCAGCTACATTTCCTCACGTCTAAGGAATCTGTATGAAGTGGCAACAGTGCATTTGTGTGGTTTCACCTCAAGCAGTGTTGAAACAAACTCGCTTTGCAAACAGCTGTGGTGGCTTAAACTGTTACCACCTCTGGGATTGGTGGAACCGAATAAAAATAATTGCTTTAGGACAGACAAGTCAGCATGGGCTGAATCTACCTCCATCAGCAGCTCCGACTGAGCCACTGGAGCCCAGCTGTGTTAGGACAGGGTATGTTCATGCACACGCACATGCAGGGTTCCACCAGCTTTACCTGGAAGGTGGCAAATCCCAGCATTAAAACCAGTTAGGAAACCAGACAACACTTAAAATGTACCAATCACATTCAAAAGTGAAAGTTTGCTGGTATCCTTATAAAAACATAGGAGACAAGTAAATAGACCGGTCTCAAACACAATAAGAGCACACACAGAGGTTTATTTTTTCCAGCAGCATAACTTTAAAGTTTCTCAGGTTTCCTGCTCTAATTAGCACAAACTACCAAATCAGATGTACAATTGTGTTTGCAGTCGAGCAAGTTAAGCCACTTCTGGGCCACAACAAGCATCCCTGCAAACACTCTCGGTCCACTACAAACACAGGGTGCTGGGTGTTGTGCGAGGAGGCAAAGCAGTGGTCTCGGGAGGCTTGAAGAGTTTGCTGAAGAGATGAGTCCCACCCCCACCTACCTGCACACTGCCTTTCCCACCTCACTCTGGGACTGGACAGACCTGTTTGGGGGTCCATCTCACAATCGCACTAACCTGGCACAAACTGGTTCCATCAGAAGAGAGAGTTTTCTGTCAGGTTAGTAAATAGAAACAAGCTCTGCAAGGGTTCAGCACCAGTGCAAACCCAAGAAAAGTGGCGGAACCACATCTCTGGGAGAAGGGTGGGGTGAAAGAACAGGGGAAGGATGAGGAGGAATTACACGTTCCCTTTTTGGGTGCACAAGCACAGTCCAA
Organism: Actenoides lindsayi; assembly: GCA_025331215.1. NCBI lineage: Eukaryota > Metazoa > Chordata > Aves > Coraciiformes > Alcedinidae > Actenoides > Actenoides lindsayi. The sequence goes on from WTSP01026186.1 coordinate 30,608, forward strand.
ATGACATTATTCCACAGTTACTTCAGGCTGAAACCATGCACAGCTTGCTCATTTACGGTGGTTTTGTCTCAAGCTGAAACTCTAACCTGTAAAAAGTCGGGGTTAACCCGATACACTCTCTACAGTGTTGTATGTAAGGCTAAAAAATAAACCTCTCATTAAATAAGGCCACTCACAGATTTTATAGATCGAATCTCCAACCAATCTAGCAAGAGAAAACTATCCTGTTAAAAACACACTCATCCTCTAGAAGTTGAAGTTCAGATACCGCACAGAGGTAAAGAAGTACTATTGTCCAGAGCAAGCATATGTCAGCAGGTTGTACATAAAATAGCAGAGGAGAAGAACATGCAGAGTACATAAAAGCATCCCAGGAAGTTTTCTTTGGGGTCTTTCTGTTTATTTATCAATGCAAAACACCAAAGCCCTCAGACTCAAAGTTGCCACTCTTGTCAGAGCCCACAGGACACGAAGCCAAAGGACCTTTTGCCATGCCTGTCTCAGAGCAAAGTGTGCAAGCCTGCCCTGTACTGTAAATTCAACCACTGCTACAACAAAAGATAGAGAGCTCATCTTCAGCTCCCAATTTAGACAAAGGCTGACAGAAAGCTACCCGTGCCTCTTCTCTGACAGTATCCAAAGCATCAAGTCTGTAACACAGCAGGCTGGCCAGAACTTGGAAAGGGTTAGCTGCTCCCCAGTAAAAAAAAAAAATAAAAAAAATCATCTAATTTTGTTTATCCATTCTAAATAATTACAGTGTCTAACAATCAAGCCAAGAGGATTTCCTACATTAACTGTGTGATGCAGTAGTCAGCATGCCAGCTAATTTCAATAGCAATGTTTACACACTGTTAATCTGCTGGGTATTAGGGGCAGCATCCTGGGGATTTCTCTTGCAGGATAACAGAACGTCGTCACAGTAGCCTGGCTTTGGCAGTCCTGCTCCTAAGCACCACTGCTATTCAGGGCAGGGCTCACCACCACCTAACGGGGGGGGAACAGCAAGAACAAGACAAAAAACAAACAACAAAAAAAAACTCTTCCAAGACATTTCTGACCTTACAAGAAGGACACTGAGGCACGCTGGAGTGCATCCAGAGAAGGGCAATGAAGCTGGTGAAGGGTCTAGAGCACAAGTCCTGTGAGGAGTGGCTGAGGGACCTGGGGCTGTTTGGCCTGGAGAAAAAGAGGCTCAAGGGAAACATTCCGACCCTCGGCAACAACCTGAAAGGAGCTGAGAGCCAGGAGATGGTCAGTCTCTTCTCACAAGTGATAGGAAAAGAGAAAGCAGCTTCAAATTGTGCCAGGGGAGGTTTAGGTTGGACACAAGGCAAAATTTCTTCCCCAGAAAGGTTGTCAAGGCCTGGAACAGGATGTCCAGGGCAGCAGTGGAATGCCCCACTCCCTGGGGGGATTTAAAAGCTGTGTAGATGTGATGACGAGGGACATGGCTTAGTGGTGACCTGGGAGTGCTGGGTTAGTGGTTGGACTTGAAAGGTCTACTCCAACCAAAACAATTCCACAATTCTATGATCTGTTTCTCAAATACACATCAGGTTTGTAGGTATTGTTCATGCTGTTGATCTGCATCAGGAAAGGTTATTCCTGGGCAGTGAGGGAATTAGTGAAACAGTACTGTCCAAAGTGCCCCTGAAAAAAACTCCTACGCAAGAAAATAAAGTTATTATAAAAGTTCCCTAGGACTAAGACAGCTGTTACATTATGGTCACAAACAAGCCCCATTTGTAAAATTATATCTAGGAAGAGTTCACACACTGAGACTGATTTTACCCTAATTGGGTAGGCAGTATTTCCAACCATCACACTGCTGCACCACGCTTTCCAAGCTGAATTTTCCTCCAGACAAGTAAACACTACCATAAAAACAGACACAAAGAAACACAGCAAGAAGTAGAAGATACCTGGACAGTTCACCTTCCGTTCACACTTTTGGGCCCTCTGACTTCCAGCTCCACCAACTGAAGCAATGTGAACCTTTGTTATCTACCATCAGGTTCTGTTCCTTCTCAAACTCTGCCTTTTCTGTGCCATGGGCTACTTTACCCAAAACAACATGCAGGAGACTTGCCTCTAAAAAACAAGCCTCAAGCATTAGCAGATTCCACCAAATCATGAAGAGAGGTGAAGGTATGTGGATTCTCTTTCAAGAAGTCCTACCAAAACAGTCAAACCATTTATTTGCTAGACAGATGCTTTGGAAAACTCACCAAGCAAAATTAAAGTTTGTTTTGCCATGCATTTGTTTTATCATTTTAATAATCTGTACAACCAGAAAAATGCCTCCAGATTCAGCTCACTATAACTGGTTGGAATGGAATGTTTTCTTAACATATTTGAGGAAGACCTAGAAGTGTTGGTTCCCATGGTTATAGCTCGCTCAGCACTGTTCTCTAACCTTGACCAAACAGCTTCCTTCAGGCTTCTCTAAGTGGGCTAAAGAATAACAGCCAAGAAATCTAAAATTCTTCACATGTTTATATCGCTAAGTAATAGATTCCCTCTTTCCATACTACTAGTATTTTATTACACTTTCCTCCAAATTAGCACCAAAAAAAAAAAAAAAAAAAAAAAAATTAGACCCATGAAATACACTTGAAGTTAGTAAGACTGGAACATTGGCACAAGGATGACTTCGGGCAAGTGGTAAATATGGACAAAATCATGCATAAAGGAGCTCATTTCCATGTCAACAACTCCAGAAAGAGTTTGGGTGTAAATTCAGTGTTGGAAGTTTTCTGCATGCTGTTTATCTGCCCCTAGGCAAGGATTACAGAAGCTAGTAAATAAACCAGGTTACAGCAGCGTTACGGTTTCAGGGTACACCTAATCCAGTGCAACTCCACAGCCCAGGAGAGGCTCATTTCTGTACAGATCCTTCTAGCCTGGGGCCTCCCAACACCTTCCTTACATCGGATCTACCAACATGGAGCAGCACACCTGACCACCCAACCTTAAGAGAAGTTACCCCTTCCTCTCCCTTTCATTCACAAAAAGGAGGAAAAAATTAAATAAATTCTAGAGGGTTATTTATCAGATCCATGACATGAGCCAACTCACCTTTCAGTAGTAGTCACTAGGATGTGAAGGGAATGAAGCAAGGTGGGGGGGGGAAGAAAGTTCAACTACCTTGTCCTACAGCAACCCACAGTAACACCAACTTGAATGCCACTGAAACCACAGCCTAAGAAGAAGTTCCTGCTTTACATGATTTACTAATCCTTAGGTAGAGTGATCTACAAGAACTTCTATCAGGCACCACTTGCTCTACAGAGCAGCCGTGGTACCACATGGCAGGCAGACATTCTTCCAACACATCAAAAGAAGTTCCACACAAGTTATTTTTAACCTGGACCAGTTCCCCAATCCAAGCAACCACACAGACAGTTGTCCCAGTAACACGGAAGGGGTGGGCAAATTACAAGCAGCTCCATCATCCTCTGATAAGTTGGAACATAAGAGCTACACCCTGCAAGATAGACATCAGGAAATGACAGAGTTAGCTGGGCTCATGCTATTGCTGGTGAGATCATGTGGGGAAATCAGAACAGACACAACAACAACAAAAAACAAAGATTGTGAAATGGAAAACATTTCTTGGCTGCAGTTCACCCAATACATTCACCCAGTGGTGAGTGCAGGAGCAGCAGCTCCTTACGCAGACGCTGCTCCCAAGAGCTGAAGCCCCAAGCCAAGAGCAGGGCTCACCGTCACTTCTGCCAACTCAAAGCACAACTTGCCACCACAGAGCAGAGTCCTGCTTTCCAGTCTCTTGCTCACTCCTACTACTGTTTTTATGTGGCATGAGCAGTTGTGTAGCTAGCTGATGAGTCAAGAAGGGAACTAAACCAGCTGAGGTTTACCATTCTGGCCAGTTTGTAAGGTAAAAGACAGGAAAAAGAACCATCACACAAGAAGGAAGTGGGCCAGCTCATTTTGCAAGCACCACATTTGGAACCACACGGAGACATGTTTAAGGGGAAGCCTGCAGGTGCTCGTGCTTCTCCAACATGTACATCCTACCCCTCTGCCTGCACCCTTCCTCTCAGACACGGGGCGGGGGGGGGTGTGTGAAAACGCCCTGCTCCAGTTGTGACTGCGGTCAGAATTTGCCAAAAGCTCCTTCCATGTCAGCCTAAGCCACGAGCAAATGAAGGACATAACAGCTCCCAGCTCTTAAAAAGAGTGAAGTTTCATTCCTCTTCCTACCCTTCCTTTAACTTTTTTCTTCTCTGCATCCTGGACATGATTCAAGGGTCCTGCCTCACCCTCACGTCAGGAAGACTTTTTATAAAGCAAATTTAATGAATTAAAATGGCACAAAATGATCCCCCCTTGCCACCACCTCCAAAAGTTGTCCAAAATAATCACTGTAGCCAGCAGAAATGAAGTGGCTGGGTCTCATGGGAAGGGAAAAGAAATCAGAACTGTCCCCTTTCATCAGTGAGCTGTGATGTCTGCCACTGCACCTTACAAAACTACCCATTTAAATAGGTTGTTCCTAAAGTATGGAGTTAAAGAGGTTTTTTTCTGTCAGTCAGATCTTACACACAACTGTTTGCTATCAGCTGAATCCGAAGTCGCACTGTGCCTATGGCCATACTGTGCCTATGGCCATACTGTGCCTATCTCCAAGTGCTGTAACAGAAATACACCTTTTCAGAGGCTTTCCACTCCACTGATAAATTACAAGGCAAAATTACAAGCTAAATTCAAGATAATACTTTCTTTTTTCAAAAAAAAAAAAAAAAACCCCACTTGATCCATCTCATCAGCCTTGATATAGAACTAATGAACTAAATAGAAGATACCATAATATCTAATATTTAAAAGGAGGCAAGCAGAAGAATTAAGCTGTTAATGCTGGGGACAGAAAGTATAATGAGTTGACGGGACAGAATTCTTTTCTTTGGAAAATTTCACATAAACCTCAAGTCCTACAAAGTAAGTCCTAAAAACTAGGACCAATTTGGTAAGATAAGGTTGACTACTATTTCTGAAATCAGACTGAATGAAGCAGGACTGACTGTTCACTGGAGAAATACACTGGTGCCTGCTAGTTTTTACTGGAGTCCCCAGGGCAGCATCACCAGCATCCATCAAGCAGGCAGGAGCATGGCCACTCTGGCTCGTATTGTCAGGAATTTCTGCAGGGCTGTGCAGATGCCCCAAAATAGTAAGAAATTTGTGAGTAGGAGGAAAATATCACATCTTGTCAGTGGCAGAGAAAAGGGAAACTCAGTCATACTTTGGTCCAACTCAAATCTGGGTCAGAATCTGCCATTTAGGTGGCATTATTAATACATGTATTGGCAGGAGTAATGCAAAATAGCACACGAGAGGAACAGATCACTGAATGGAGTTGTCCTGTTCCCAGCCTTCACACTACTTTTCATTCTCGGCCGCTTACCCAATACCAGGTCCTTCAGTGAAACAGAAAACTTCAGTATTAAGAATGTTTATTTCCAAGTCACTCAAGTTCAATTCATCAGTGACAACAGATGAATACTAAAAACGTGAAAGAAAAACCCCAAAACCTCCACAAAACCCCAACCATACAAGTGGCTCAGTTTTTGTCCTGTCATTTGCATACACTCCCACACAGGGAGCCTGTAATGACAGGGTGGAATTTCACATGAATATACAGTTACAGGTTGTATTCAGAAAAAAACCCCAAACAAATAGGTCACAAGCAAAAGCACCTTTGAGAAAGAACAAACAGCAGGGACTCTGCCCAGGTTCCCAGCTCGGAGGGCAGGAGGAAGTCCCATCAGCAAACTCACTGAAGAGCAGAGTAATGACAACGAAAGCAAGAGGGAGGCAGCTGCCTTTGCAAAACAGCACTGAAAGTCTCTTGAAATTAATAGAGGGAATTTAAGTGTCTGCTCTCCTCCATGCAATAAGCACATACGAATGAAAGGGAAACGTGGGAGTCAGGGAACAAGAAAAAATACATCGGGAGTCTTCAGAGGCATCGGACATGAAAAAAACCCAACAAACCTAATATAACAAAATTGTGACAATAAAAACGGTCAGCAGTCAATACACAGATGAAATGTCCTTACATTTAAAGGATTACAAACAAAAATGACACCAGTTTCCTCACTGTGTGCTGAACACAGCTCAGAGCTGGCTGGCAAAGCCCCTCGGCAAGAGGGAACTAGCCTTTTCCTCCTGATAGTGGTTCAGGCACGGGGTTAAGAGCCAGCACCTTCTGCCTCCAGGCAGCTTGCACACTGCTCTTCCCCAGCCCCACACTCCTGTGAGACCCTCGTGTTGAGAAACACCGTGGTTTATCCCATCCTCGGGTCTGACCAAAAAACCCCACGCTTTACAGGCTGTGCCGTAGCCCGAACAGCTGCAGTAACCCAAAGTGCAGGCACACACATGGATCTAGAGGAGACAGAGCTTGTTGGACAGGCAATTGGTGAGCAGCAGCAAAGGACCAGGCATAGTCACCACCGTGCTGTGAGAGTCACTGGGATGCCTGTCCCTGGATTCCTAGTGCTGCCAGCAGAGAGAGGAACAGAGAGGTTCCAAGCTGTGGTTTGCAGAGCAGGAACTTACAGCACACAAAATGACACAGGTATTTCCTACTCTTCCTCTAGCATTTCCTGTTTTAACCTGAGCTTGTCCAGGTTACAGCATTCCCGAGTTACTACACTGGATGTCCCCAAGCACCTATTCAGGCACAACCTGGACAAACTGAAGCAAAGGTGACTTTTTTATTCTCTGTTATATAGTAATCCAGCAAATGAGATCCTGATTCAGAAGTGGGGCTTTTAGATGCTTGGCCTACCAAAGAAATGCCCTGCCCCCGTGATGAGTAAGGCCTTGAAAAAGAGACACACTTATTAAGGTAATTGAAAATCAAATACACTGTGATTAAAAGACAAGCTAGGCTTGAACTTAGGCACTGTGCCTGCTGGGCTTTCGTGTTCACATAACCTCTCATTTTATTTCTCCTGTTTTCTTGGGGTTTTTGGGTTTGGGTGGGGGTTTTTTTGGTTGTTTTCTTTTCTTTTAATGACTAAAATATATAATTAATAATTTCCACTGCACTTTCAGAGGCACAGATATAGCCAAACCAGAAGCCCAGAGGCAGCAGTCCAAACTGCACCTCCTAAGATAAGCCCTATCTCTAGTAAGAACCCTGGCTGACTCAAGATTTGTTAAAAGGCTGCCCTTAGACTGTCTGGGGGAGTTACTGCTACTCCTCTAGAGTCATTTTCCCAAATAATACAGCCCAGGGAAGAAAGAACAACACCAACCACCAAATAAAAACCCCAACAACAACAAACAATAACAACAACCAAAAAAATACCCACAACACAAAAAACAACCCAACAACAAAAAAACCACCAAACCCAAACAAACCAAAAGTAAGAGATAAAACTGCTTGGGCATTGTTTTTATTTCTGTATTGTATAACCAGGAAATACAGGCTGGCTACAAAAGACAGAGTTCTGCATATGACAACCAAGACACAGATGTGCCGTTTACCAACCCAAAAAACCCAAGAAAATATAACTGTAAGCAATGTGTTGACAGCCCCACACTTGTAACGCTTTCACTTCAAGGTTTCTTGCTGCTTTGTACAAGAATTCATTAATTGCTTTTCTTTCTGGTAACTTTAAACACGGTGATGCTTCCAAAAGGCATCTCTACCTGGAATAAATCAGAAGTCACCCACAGGCTCTGCAGAAACATGACCAATACACAGTATTTTCTGCATGTGTACAAACATACAGCTCGTTTTCAAGAGCAGCAAAAAATATTTACTTATTAGAAGGTGTCACTGTCACTGAAGAGCTCTGCTCATGTCCTAGAAAGAGGCAGCTTAAAGCAGTGTGGGCTTTAACAACCAGTGGTGTAACTTCACTGAAGTGCATGGGCTTGTCCTCACAGCTGGTGTTTTACATGTTTTAATTCAGAAAGCAGCAAGGTCCTACTGCACACAGAGGAGGGAGAGTAGGGAGAAGGGGTGATGGCCTGTTGAACCCTCTCTATCCAATAACCAGTGATAAACAGTGAACAATATCTAATAAAAGTCACAGACATCTGAGTAATACTGGTGGCATTTAGAGCTCTTCTCTCTTATTTATGTGACTCAGAGACAGACACTGCATATTTCCAGTAGGGAACAAACAAACTCAAAGTCCTCTCCGCAGTACAACCCAAAATGTTCTAGGAAGACCATCATTTTCCACCCTTATTGCAAGTTCAAGGCAGCCAAAAGCCATTAAACTGCCTCTCATGTGGAACAGAAAATACTTCTCCAAAGCTGCAGAATCCTACCCACCAAAGGTGGGGGCAAAACCTGGAAGGTTCCTCCAGTTGTATCAGGAGAAATTCCTTCAACGAGGCTGAGCATTGGCTCAATCCTGGCTTCTTGGAAACACCCACTGTACAATCAGAGTATAAATGCCAACAGGCAAGGTCAATTGTGTCTGGCTTTTTGGAAATTGTTATGTCACAATTAGCAAAACAATCTCGCTATTTAATTTGAGTGGAGGCAAAACACAGCAGCCAATAATTACTTCAGTTTTCCTTGTGGTGGCCTTTGAAGTGTCTGTCAACTGAGACTTGAAAAGGAAGGAGGAAAAAAAGAAACCCACAGACAAGCAGGGAAAAAAGGTAGATCCCACAACAAACTGGTGCATTGAGAAGGTTGTTGGGGGTGACAGTTAAATGAAAACTGAAATTGGTCTGCTAATAAATAATATTAACACAAAAAAAAGCAGCACTATCTTATAAGTAACTGCTCAATAGCTGTCTGGCTAAGTTTGGTCTTTCTAAACACTTCACTGCGCCTGAATTCCTTTTATTTCTTCGGTGGGGGGTAAGAATTACAGCAAGCAAAAAGTTAGTCCGTATCTCAGCTGTATTCAGCAGATCCTAAACAACTGTAAAATGCAAAACAAAACCAAAAGACCTCAAGAGTAAGACAAAGTAAAGTGCTAACGAGGTAAGAAGCATCTACATCTGGGCAGCTAAGCTCAGGTCTGTTTAGCTCAAAATCCACTGGGGTTAGGAAATGTGCATGAGGAATTCAGCAGGCTTTGAATTGTTCCCATTGCTTAGAAATTTGTACCTGTGACTTACTAATGTGTGCACTCCTCCAATCAAAGTCTTTTTTTTTTCTTCCTAATTTCAGTGATTTGACCAATTCTATCAGTTATGCTTGGAATGAAAGCAATACTTGGCCGTGTTCAGATGAGCATGTCCCATTTATTTAGACTAGACATTCCATTTTTATTACAGCTACAGCCATTTCACTGTTGTGCTGAAACCACTGCATCACTTCATGAAGCACCTATTGCCACATTATATGGGAACCAAAAAAAAACCCCAAAAACCTAAACAAACAGTAAATAAGCCAAGGTAAGATACAGAACTGGAAAAGGACAAGACAGCAGGTGGGAAAGAGTAACAAAAATTACACCGTCACTGAAACTTATTTCTACCTGAACAGCCAAAGAGAGATGTGACAGGCACTGAAGGTCTCCTCAGATTTCAAATGGCCCTTTGTGTTTTACATATTTCAATTTCCTGTACACCACTAGTCAGCAGAATACTAAACATACACCAAATACCAAAGCTGAAGGGCTCAGCACTGAAGTCTCAAGGCCCTGGCACATTCAAAGTTTTATCTGCCTTTCCAAACAGAAGAAATCACTGCAAAAGAAATAAAACAAAACAAAAACAAAACAACACCAAAAAAAATCCAAACATTAACCCAGGCCTCCCTGTACCTACCCTCCCACTGGCATCAGATTATGGAAAATACTTGATATTTTTATATATTTTTATTTAAAATAAATCACTGTGGCAAACATTTTGATAGGCTACACAAGAATTGAGTTGAAGTATTTACCTACCTTCTCTGTGATGTAGAAATTAGAACTATCAGCATGCTGCAGTGCAAATTGATCATGATTTGCAAGGGACCACCTTAGAAATATGAAAATAAATCAATGACAAAATGAAATCTGAAAAACTCTAGCAGTACCCTTTACATAATTTTCCTACAATCAAACAAGTGTCTGTCATTCCCATGTATTTCTCATACTTTTCCACAGCTTTCAGTGATGGGTCCCACAATTTCACATAAAAGCATGCTTACATCAGGAAAACTTCACTACAACTACATCCCATAAATGACATTTTCCCTTTGCATATACAAAACAAAGCTGTAAACTTGACCATGATCAAGAAGAAATGACATAACAAACACTTTTTTCCCCACGGCAGAGATTAAGGGGGGGGGGGGGGGAGGGAGAAGCTATTTTGTCACTCCAGTGCTCCAGAAATAAATTAATAACAATCTGATATTCATTCCAGATCTATAAAAAGTAGCAAGCATATTTTTTGCTTGCAGTAAGCAAAATGTGAAAACAGGCCCCCAAAAAATTTACAGTACCAGGATTTTATGCTAAGTGATACAATACCCAATGCACACAGTATTCAGTTGATATACTGCACTACGTATAAAATACCTCCTTTTTAACTCAGCAGCAATTTGAGGAATATAAATTAGTTTCTCCTGCACAGCAGCACTTGCTTAGAACAGCAATTTGTTCCCAAATATTAACATATTAAAAATAAAAGCCAGCTATTTCTCTTAGCCAATTATGAGCTCATCTTGCAGAATCTGTGATTAATGTTTCAAGTTTCCTGTGAGCGGTCACTTGAACTGGACCAGCTCACAGTGGCCACTAGACCCCAGGCTCAAAACTCCAAGCCATGGTCAGTGTTTTACTTCCTTAACCCATGATTCACAGGGACAGCAAGTGTAAAGTGAGCGTTTAAAATGCATCTCTGCACAGAAAGACAACAAACAGCCTAAACAAGAGTCACCCACATGATGGACCTGCTTTGTCAGGAACCTCATCTTGCAAGTAACTGATCCAAAACAAGCTGGAAAATTAAAATCTGAAGATAAAACAACTACAAGGTTTAAGAAACTAATGCCTGGTCATATAGAATATCTAATGTCTTCAGAAAAATTATCTAATGGTTGGTTTAGTAACTCAAAAACTACAGCATCTAGTATGTACTATATGGCAAAACTTACCCATCGCAGACTTCTTTTATTATTGAGGACAGTGGCTTTTTCTGGTTAAGGGAAAAAGAAAGGGAAAAAAAAAAAAAAGCATCACTGAATTGGAACAGCCCTGAGCTCTTAAAATATGATTCCAAAACCACTGACTGCAAAGAACAAGCCAAGTTAGTAGCACTTCATTTTTTTTATTTAATATCAAGGTTGATAGGACCCCAAAGTTTTCTGCTATTTTGGTCTGCTAATCGATGAAGTCAGCATACACGTGATGACATCATCAGCCCTTTTTGTCAACGTTAGCCCATACAGCATCAACTCAGCTCCTCAGTGAGAAATCTAAAGGTCTTTTGTGTACACTGCATCTCATTACCCAGCAGAAACAGCAGATTTAGATATCACCATGAGCATTTTCCAGGAACGACATCTGAACCAAGACAACACGAGGTATTTTTTAAACCTTCTTTTGTGCTTCTCAGATTTGGTCATAGGATGACAGTAATCCTCTCTCTCAAACACACATCTGCAGGTTCCCCTCTGATAAGACACCAGCTGGAAGGTGTTTAAGATCCCAGATGTACCAGTTCTGCTTTATTCTCTACATCTGTGAGCATGAGCATTTGGATGGGCTGAGAACAGCTCTGTGGCTTTGGGTCCTAAAATAGAAGGAACAGTCTAGTTTGGCGATGTCGCAACACCCTGAACATTGTGACAGGCACAGGGTTAGCACACAAGTGTTTTTAGAAGACTGCTGGCTAAAAGAAAAGGCTTTTTCATACCCTAAAACATAAATTAAGTCGTATGGCTAAAAGAAACAGACCAAATGTCCCCGGTTGGGTGACTACCGAGCCTTTCTCCACAGTATGGGGTGAACACGCAATGTCACACACATCTGTTGCTTTGTGAGATTCCCCAAATCATCCAAACCCCGCACAGGACCCCCTCTCTGCTTACTTCCAATAATCACAGTTCACTGAATTCTTAAAAAGCAAACAAAAGGCACAACATACACAAAGCCCCACCAGGAGACCACCCATAAACCAACACTGTTGTCAAAACAAGCTTTGTGTTTATACACATATATGTGTTCTTGTATATAAAACAAGCCTTAATGTTGATAGGAAACTGATGAGGCTAAAAATTAACTCAGTAGCAGGGTGTGTTATGTGAAGGGAGAGTTATTTTTTCCTTTGGATTGTTTTTTTGAACTGCACCACTGCATAGAGAAAGCCAGAGATGGGTCTCCCCTGGTCAGGTTAGGATCAGGGAAGGAATTTTTTTATCTCAACAGTCAACTAAGCCAGTTTATAAACAGGCAAAAAACATAACCCAAGACCATTTTAATCAAATATGAATGAAAGCATCTGCTGAAAGGATCCTGTTCTCCTCTTGCCATACTATCTCCATCCTGAGTTCTATCCTTCCTCTTTCTCTGCCCACTACTATTCTCACATAACCACCCAGACCAGCCACATCAGGGAAACACGATCAAACCAAAAACTGGCCCAGGAGAAAAGAAAGAAATCGTTTTCTTCTGGCTTGCTATGTGCCTAAAATGACCAGTAAATACTGGCACATGGGAGAGAAGGCCAGAAGTGTGAAACCGGTCCCTGTCACAGCAGCCAACGTGTCCTTTCTCCCCAGCAGCTTCCCTGTTGTGCTGGATCAGATGCCTGGGTAGCCACCACCAGGTAGCAAAGCAGATGAGGCAGATCACACAAGAAAGAGAGTTTTTCCTTCTCCACCAATTTTCAGCCTGATCAGGTTCTGAGTTTGGATTACCATGTCACTTCTCTGCAGCAGCTTTTACCCGCTGTCCTTCCCAAGAGGTCTGTAGCTTCTCAATCCTGTGAAAGCAATCCTTGTTTTCAACCACTCCATCCCTCCTGAACAGAGGGAAGAGGGAGGAGCACAGGTTTGTCTGAAGTGGGCTAGCAGCAGTTTGCCATCCAGCACAGACGTGGCAGGCTGCGGGTCACTGCTGGCAGGGGAGGGAGCAGCTCTGCACACCGTGTCCCCTCCACTCAGCAGGATCACCCTGCGGGTACCGCTCTGGCATTGGCCGATTGCGATAAAATCAGTAAAAGGAATGAAAATCTCAGATACGAAGTAAATTGTTGTCAGCTAACAGGATTTAAATACATCAGAGGACAAAGATTAATTGCCTCTCCTCCCCAGTATTTTTCTTAGGAACTATAGTCTCCCATAGAAAACTAGCACAAAAAGCCCCAACTCGCAATAACAAACACTGGGAAGGTAGGATGTGATTGCTTTCCCAATCATCACTTAGAAGTACCAAAGTCCTCTACACCATCAGCTTTTATGTCCCTCCCCCTTTTCCAATTATATGCCATCTTTGCATTATTATATAGAATCAAAGAATTGTTTAGGTTGGAAAAGACCTTTGAGATGATCGAGTCCAACCATGAACCCAGCAGTGCCAGGTCACCACTAAACCACGGCCCTCAGCACCACATCTCCTCAGCTTTGAAACCCTTTCGGGGACAGGGACTCCACCACTGCCCTGGGCAGCCTGGGCCAGGCCTTGACAACCCCTTGGGGGAAGAAATTTTTCCCCATGTCCAATCTAAACCTCCCCTGGCACAACTTGAGGCCATCTCCTCTTGTCCTATCACTTGTTCTTTGGGAGGGGGGAT
>WTSP01026187.1:0-18480 GCA_025331215.1 Actenoides lindsayi
CCCTTCCCTTCCCTTCCCTTCCCTTCCCTTCCCTTCCCTTCCCTTCCCTTCCCTTCCCTTCCCTTCCCTTCCCTTCACTTCCCTTCCCTTCCCTTCCCTTCCCTTCCCTAACCACTTTCTTGATACAGTTGTCAGCTAGAGCTAGCTATATATACATATATATATAGAAAGCTTGTCATGTTAATGTGATACATTTTGGGTTATTTCTCTTTCAATAGTCTGAAATAGATCAGTCTGAATTAACAGCATCTTGCTCCCAAAATATAACAGTTAATGACTGCATTACAGAGATTTTGTATCATACCAACCAGATTCTTTTATCACTTATGGGTTTTTAGGAGGAAAAAACCCATATGAAATGTTGAAGACAAAATGGAAGATAACTAAGTTCTTATTCTTTAACTCATTCTTGGCTGCATAGTTTACAAAATGTTTGTTCTCAAAGCCAAAAATACTCCTTTTTATCTAGTGAAGGTGAGAATAACTATGCTGCATATGACTGGCCATTTCTTTGAACCTCCGATGACTGGTTGAAAATTGTCTTTAAACAGAAGACACGGTGTTAAAATGTAAAATTTAATGGCCACATCTGAGCTGTTGAAACACCCCCTTTGTCAGGGAAAAAGCCGGGATGTTCACTATCCTCTGTCTTTTTCCTTTGCTTCCCACAGGGAAGAAAGCAGAGCCTTGTGAGTAGGGAGGGAGCCAGGTCTTCCACATTGGATGAATTCACGATCGCTGTAGCTGTGGCCCCAGCACTTTACCTGCTGAAGTGCTCATTATAGCACCAGGACTCCCACCTCAGCGCAGCCGCCGGGGGGATGCTGAGGCACTGCTCACTGGTGTTACCAGTCCTCAGCAGACCGTGGCTGCGTGTGCAAAAGGTCCAACAGCATCCAAATTTTTCCCTATGCTGTTTGCAGACATGATATGTGGCTGAGGGTTTCAAGCATAGTGCCCTAATTTGTATATAGAGAGGCAGGGGGTGTGATAGACAGCTTCAATTTACTTAAATATAAATAAAGCTTAATACAAAAGCTTAAATATAAATAATACCTGTCACTCGCAATGTTTGGCCTCCAGACTTACATTTCATTTGTACCAAAAGATTTCAGAAAGAAAAGTTCAGCTTAAATTACTTCAGAGAACATTGAAAAGCACCTTTCTTCCAGTTTAATACTCTAAAAGTCTGTATTTTTCTTCTATAAGTTCAATATATACCCATAAGGAGAAAAAAAAAATGCTGTTTGTGGAAAATAAAATAATTAATTTATAATTCATTATAGTTCATTTTAAAGCATACCTGAGATAAATGACTAGAAGATTTTGTTGTTCTGAAAGAAACTTGATGATACTAAATTCTCTTAATTTAGAAAATTTTAAAAAAAATAAATAAATAAAGCATCCTGCAGTAGTTGTGCACAAAGCTGCAAGAAACATGAGAAAAATAAGGATTTCTGAATATTAGGTTTTGATAAATCCATACTGCTGCTTCTGATGTTGTTTTTCTAAAATCCCTATTTTTCCAGTACTAAATGGTTGCCAATTTACAACTGAAATCCAGTATTGCCATTGGGAATACTGATAGATGAAGCTACCAACAACACCGAAGACTAACTATTGTAGTTTCAACTGTGTCAAAATTCCTGCTATCACCATTACCTCTTGGCAAAACAGAGAAATCCCTTGCTTGCCAAAGTACTCTCAAGGTCAATGACAAAGCATTTACTGCAAATTCCAGAAGCTGTTTATATCCTGACAAAATTTCAGAGTGAAAATAGCCTGATTGCTAAACTTAAAAATCCCACAGACCCTCTCAGCAGGTGGAAAAGTACAGGGCTAAAGTTTGGAGTAAAAATAATAAAATATATTAAGCAGCAATAAAGCTTTATAGAAAAGGTACTTGGCATTTATGACTTCATTTGTCATTTGAACTCTCCACAATTGTATCAATTTCATTTAAAAGCTATAATATATGTTTAATAAATAATTAAATATTTACAAAATGTAAATAACACCAAATAAAAAATCTATTTATAACAGTAGGAGACTTAAAGGGAATATTTACTTAAAGCTTAATATACTTCTTGGGACCAAGCCTTGAACCTACCAGTGGTCTGGCAGCACATGTTAACAATTTGGGAAAGCATACCTTGTTGTGCCTTAGTGCTGCAGATAGATAAATAATGGAGTACCCATGCTCCACGGAGGGGGATTAATAACAATTTCATGGCCTTGGAAACTGTGCTAATCAATGCTATTGTATCTACATGCAAAAAACCCCAAGAGTTTCTGTAGCCCACTACTCGTTGGAGACTTGTATCTCTGAGGAAGTACTTGGAAAACACTGCCACGCTTGGAAGACACCTATACATTTGAGTGCTTCGTAATGTAAAGAAAAAAGTAATTTTAAAAAGCAGAGTACACCTCACAGAATACTTAGAGGGCCAATGCAGCTGACCTCCTAAGTCTTCTTTTAGTATATTCCTGCATCAGAGAATGATGGGATTTTAAGGGCTTGACTTAATTTCACCTGACCATAACTAACTCTTCTCGGCCTCTCCATTGAGGTTATCTGTCTTGTGACTGAAGGACATGCATGCAGCTGCAAGAGCCAGCCTTTCCTTTAATAGTGGTCAGGGATCAGGGAACAGTAACTTCTCTCCATTGTTTTCTGAATTTATTTTTCATATGTTTTGAGGTTTTACTGAAGGGCACCGTGGTAGGAGTCTAGCAATAGCTTAAGTGTGAGGGCTATGTGCTAGTTAGAGAAATACAGCTTATGTTTTTAATTTGTTTCTGAAGTTACTTACGAAGAACATCCTGATCTGAGTTCTGCCGAGTCAGAGACCAGCAGAGAAGATCAACTATATTGGTTTCTGTGTCTGCTGAAGATTTGACTGAATTTCCTACATGGAAAAAAATGGGGCCCTGTGTGAGATCTTTAAGATGCATTAGGAAGAGGAGTGAGGAAGGTGATATGGCTCCCTAGGCATGAAGAGTGCAGAGGCAGATGCAAACCAAAGAAAGTACCCAGTTTGAACGCTGCAGGAAGCTAGAAAGCTAAAAGTGCAATGTTCCTAAGGAACTATAAGAGTAGTTAATTATCCAGAGCTGTTGGTGTGATAATATGTTATGACAGATTTTCAAAGTCAAGTCAGCGTAGATCAGTGCTACACAGTGTTGAAAATCCTCTGATTTTTAAGATCTCATATGACCAAGAAGGAGAATTACATTTGTATAATGGGACTAGGTCCTTTTTGCTCACATCATGCTTTATGCCTTTTTAAACTAAGAATAGTTGACTTCAGCTTCTAACAGAAGGTTGAGGATCTGAGTAAAGAGCCTACATCATAATCTTGGAATGGAATAGATCTTGCAGGTGAGTGTGATGTCAAAATGGAAATATTAGTAATTTCATTTTTCAACAAGGTGATAGTAAATAAACTTACAGACTTGCCTTCCTCCAGTGAAGGAGTTACAAATGTACGTAATGTACATTTGGTGTACATTAAGTATACATTAAGAGTCTGGTGGCATGAACAGTGCTTCCTGCACCCCTGGAATACCTGGTGTTCCTTTGCTCTCAGTTCTGGAGTAGACAGATGCTGTTCAGGCTTTGCCTGTACAAAAGGTAACACACTCTGGCTTCTCTTTTCAATACTGTCAGCATTACAGTGGTAGCTCAGTGTACTGTTCTCATTTTACATCACCTTTGTGAGCTGATAAAAGTTGAACATGCATTGAGTTTTAATAAATACAGCAGGCAGGGATGTGACTGAGATGACTGCGGAGTCTTGCCATTGTGATTTTTTAGC
Source organism: Actenoides lindsayi (assembly GCA_025331215.1). NCBI lineage: Eukaryota > Metazoa > Chordata > Aves > Coraciiformes > Alcedinidae > Actenoides > Actenoides lindsayi. Next base: position 3,819 of record WTSP01026187.1, read on the forward strand.
ATCAGGATAATATGTTTGTGAATTCTGTAAGAAAATACTGCATATTTCTGAGAAAGGAAAATGCAGTTTCATCTTTGCATTAAAAACCCCCAAAACAACAACAAAATCAGGCTCAGTACCTGTCAAATGTGGTAAATTTGTTTCCCTTATAACTCATTGGAGTTTTTTTCCTGTACTGCTTCTTAACATTAGCATAGAATTCATTATATATTTTATTTCAAGCTGCCGTGAGGGGTCAGTATGTAGTACGTCTACCTTTCTTTCACTGTGTGTATGGTCTGTATGTATGTGTATACATGCAATGTGTTAGCCATTTCACCAGTCAGATGTGTTGTCAATATAGAAATAGGCAACCTGTCTGCCTGTGGAGATCTTTTGAAATCTGGAACTAAATGTAATTGCTTTCTCCTCAGAAGTAAACATTTTTGGGGAAACAGGAAAAAAGCCTTGGCCAAGCTACTGCCACTCTTTACATGCAGGTTAATGTTTTCTGTTCTCCAGTTGGATTCACCTGCCACAGCCTGACAGGAGTCAAGAACAGCAGTTGGGATATTTCAGACATTCTTAACTAAGAAGCATTAATGAATTACCTAAATGTAGTTCTGGCTGCCCTCAGTTTATCTTTCGATTGGGATAGAAACTGGCAACTAACTGGCCTTTCAAAACCAGGTGCGTATATGGGAAAGATTTAGAGGGCAGTAGAATAGTTTATCTTTCCATGACAAAATACCAACTTTTTGTTCGATCCGTTCCCAAAACTGCTTTCTCTTAACAAGGGGCACAAGGCCTAACCTGTTTTTTTACCATACTAGTCTACTTGCTTTGCAGAATAAGTACATGTAGATGTGTAGGTCTTCCTGTCTGGACAGAACAGATGTTTAATTATGTTCTTTATCATGAGAATGTTCTAAATAACAAATTTATAAGATAATATTGAACAAGGTTTCTTATTACTTTTTTCAGATGAAGCAGTTATATTCTGTGCTGCTATCATTGGAAAGTCTGTGAGAAAGCTGGTTTATCATGTGTTTGACTGAGTTATGAGGAAGAAACAGGGCTTGCAGGTTCCTTGTTCTCATTTTTACCTCATACAAAGTTACTTGGATAAAATGGTCTAAACTCTTTAGAAGGAATAGCCTTCTTTACAATATCATGCAGTCAATGAACAGGTTACCTATGTGGAAAATGAAAAGCCGATCCTACCTCTAATGAAAAGAGACACCATTTAGAAATGTATTGTTCTTGGTACTACAAAGTATGATGGATAAGCTAGTCAAACCAGCAAAAATTAGTAACTCCAGCCACCCAAGAGGGCAATTCCATTCCTTTCATTGCAATTTCCTAATTAATTTCACCGCAGAACAGATTTCTCCCCCTCCCCTCCCTTTCTTTTTTTTTTGGTTTTATTTGACCTCTGAACTGAAAAAATGACTATTTTTATAACTCTTTAGTGCACCTATCTATAATGTTCTTAAAGGTTCTTCTATAAATTGTCCTGTGGAGACTCTTACAATCTACAAGACATAGCTTTCTTGTAAAATGCACTCGGAATAGACAATACATGAAAAGGGAATAATAGCCATGATACATCAGCCTGTACCAAAGTCCTGTAGATGAAAATAGAACTAAAAAAATAAATGGCTTAATAAGTAAAAGGCATTCTCAGCCTTTTTTTGCTTTTTTTCCCCACAGGCAAAAAAAAATGAGTAGCGTGTGTTCTTTTTAAGCAATCATCTTCTCTGACTGTGCTGGTTGGCCCCCCAGCCACATTTGCCCCCTCAAAACCTGCAACTGCTCTTTTCCCGTAGCCACACATTAAATCCCTTTCTCCCAGATAGTTTGTTTGTAGACAAGTTACATGAACAACATTATAGGAGATGGTCCAATGAGAAAGAGAGAATTACTTTTAAAGGCTTATCAACTTCTCTCAGAAATTCACTTGGCTTTCAGAAAGCAGCTTTAGTCAGTACTCCCAGTAAACCTTCTCCTCCTTCAAGCAATTTCTTATTTTTTCTTTGTCATCAACTTACGGACAATGGTACATTCCTCTTGCCTCAGACACATCTGGCACCACAGTCTGTGTTTGAAACAAAACCATATCACCGTACAAAGAAATGCATCACCCAAAATGTCCATCTAATTTAATAGGTAATGGTATACTTACTGCATGCTTTTGCTGAAGTATGAGCAAAACCAATGACATCATTAAAATTTCTGCTTAGTCCTTGTTCCATGTTGGTTTGCTCAGAGTCTTTGACTACCTTGGCACTACCTGGGTGAATGCCTGGTAAGACTGAACATGGTCACACCTGACAGAGATCACAACTCCCGCACTGCAGCAGTTCAGTGTGGCTAGTCTATTGTACATAGGCTTCCCACTCACTGATACTTAGCTGTCATTTCTTTGACAAATTGGCAATGTGAGGCTCTTTGAGGGCACCTTAAGGTGGTACTCATTCAAGTTCTCATAATACTATATACCAAATGCTTTCTAATGATGGAAGATGCATCTCTATTGCAGTTTGCATGTGTCTTCTTCCTCCACCTACTTGCTCTTAGCTTTTCATTAATCAGTGTGCTCCACCACAATTCAGACAGGAGTGGCACTAACAGGGAGCTTTACAAGTCTACTTGCACTGTTTTAGATTTAAAACACTGCAAAATCCCTCCTAACTCCAAATGAATGAATTAATATCCTTCATCATTTATGCAGTTTACTTTGCTGTATTAAAAAGGTGTCTGCAATCTCAGAAAGACCAGTACAGTTGTATTATCTGCATAAAATCATCTAAATAAAAGAGTAACAGTACAGATCTTTTGATTAAAAAATAACCACTCTTATTTTTATATTACAGGTACTTATTCTTGCAGTACTTGTCAGTCTGTTGTGAATTTAAGCTGTGCCAGACAAAAATCATAATGGTTCTCCAGGTTGCTGAATTAACTGACTGAATGAATAAGATTATATAGTGTTATTTTGCATATTGTTCTCTTTTTTCTCACCCCAACCACCCCCAAAAAAAAGAATAAAAATTACTACTTTTGGTTTTATCTGATATACTTCAAGGGTTGTGCTCTTGCATCTAGAGAGCCAGAATTTAATTGTTTTTTTGCTGATTAGGGTCCACAGAATTTAAATATCAGGCTCCCATTGTAGTCATGCTTAGTATGAAGAGCACATCACAGTTCATCTGGGTGAAACCTGAAAACTGGAAGTGAAACAACCATTTTATTTTTTTCCTCTTGTTATTGATGGGGCTGATTGAGAGAAAAAAAACTAGCAAAATTTAAAAAGATGTTTTTTCAGAATTTTGTGATTTTGGCTAGGGATATTCATAAAAGAGTAGCAGTTATTTTTAGGAGACCCTTTTACACTGCTCTAAGCTTTTCAAATGCTGTCTTCAAACAAGAACATAAACCAATGCTTATATTAATTTGCTCTATATCGGCCCCATGTTATTCAGGTTACACAGTGAACTGTTTGAAAGTTAACACAAGGTACAACTCCCTGTGTAGTCCTAGCTCTGTCATTGCAGGTAGTACAAGGACAATCAGAGATTCCCTGTCAAAAATTGTATTATTCCAAGTAACTAAAGGCTGTACTACCAAGCACTAAGGAAAAGAGGTGGCTTGAGGACTGTGCAGTCAATCTGAATTCTAATGTTTCCAAATCCACCTTTCAATTCTCTTCTTTCTCCTGCTCTTGCAGTAATGTGGTACTGTTATGGCTGCTTAATACATTGCTTAGCAGTAGTATAAAGCTGGTCTGGGAATGTGCCAGGCTGATTCTGGCACACATCCAAGATTTTTTCCTGAGGAACAGAAGTTAAGAGAAAAGACATTTCATTTTTTTTGTACCTTCAATCAAATGTGGATGTGATTCCATGAAAAGAGAAAAGTCAGTCTTGTCATCTTTGCAGATTTCTTTCCTTTAGTCTTCACAATCAGCAGCAAATAGCAGAAATGTGGCAGTTTTGAAAAAACTTCCAATTGGAAATTCTTAGATATTTTTGAATATATAAGCTGTAATAAGCTACTATTATAAAATTCAGGAAAGGACTTTCTGAACTCAGTTCTTGGCACAAGAAAGAATGTGCCATTCACCATTAAAAATAAACTAACAAATAAAAAAGCATTGAAAAGCTGATAAAAAATGCCTCCAGTGCCAATAGATTAAAAGAAGTCCTGTTTGGTCCCTTTTTCTGAAAGCATCTTTGTAAAATAGGTTTATTTCTTATGTTAATGTGCAAGGGAAAAAAACTTCCATAACCTAAAGGGAAATCTTAGGAGGTAAAAAATCTGCAGTAGCTTCGTTAGACACAGATGAGGGACTGCACATTTTTTGGCATGTAAATGGAATTATTGTTTTGTAAGTTATACATTAGACCCACTCAAAACCCAAATGCGTGCACACACACACACCAGTGAGAGCAGAAAAGGCTTCCAGCTGCACAGCTTTGATAGAAGGAGATATGGTAAGTGCACTACAGGGCTTTGTAACCACTGTGGAATGAAGAGAGATTTTCACCTGCTGCTGTATGCTCTAGTAAGACATGATTGTTAGGAACGTATTAATATATATGAATATATGCACATATAAGAATCTATACTGAAGTGTATTGGTTATTTAAAATGCATTGGCAGACTGATTGTAAAAACATATTATAACTGGTGAATAGAAGGAAAAAGTTGAAGAAGCCATAAAAGCAATTGTAATAAAAAGAAGAAAAACAGCTTACACAATACGTAAATTATCTGAACTTCACACAGGCCAGAGAAAAACTAATATTATGCTGGCTCATATGTTGGACCTGCTCATTCAGTACTTTGCAAATCCTGAATTGGTTATTCCTTGCGTAGAAAACAGAAAAGTGAATAGACTCCTTCCCCTGACTCCATTCTACAAATACATCCAAACAAAGCTTCAATTTTTTTGTTGCTCTGAGTTTCACCACTTAGGGTTTCTGAATACCTGGCTAGTGTCACATCTCAATGATCTTTAGCAGTACTGAGAGGAGATCCTCTGTTGCCTTTTTTAGAGATTTGATCTAATGCCATAGTAGCTGTTGAATATTTGTTAGACATTGCCTGATTTAGAAAGGTGTAGAATGAAAAATGCCAGCAATTAAGGCATATGGGCATCTACTTCTCAAAGAGGAAATCTCTCTTTTCCTGTCTCTCCAGCAAGATTTTGAAAAAGTGACTTTTATTTTCTTTTAACTTCATGTGGAACCATACATCTTTTTGATGATACACAAGTAGGTTTTATATTTTCATGGTTTACAGCTGCTATCCCGGTATCCTGTCACTATGTGCACTTTCTTTACCAAAATTTAATTTCATTGGTTTTGTTTTCATAGCCACACAGGAATGCTGAAGAACAGACTGTGTAGTTCTCACTTCTGCAGTGACCCAGTTCCCTGTGGAGTCATGAAGCTTCCTTGGGGTGTTGTGCCTTCTTCGTCTCCAGCTACTTCTATTGGTCTCATCCAAGACACTTTTTTCCACCTTTCTTAATTAAAAAAAAAAATGCACTTCTACTAGGAGGCAGTAAATGAAACCACTTCCCTCAGTTTCCTTTAAACAAAGTATGAATGAAAAGGAAATTTCTTTTTCCATTTCTCTTCCTTAGTTGGGATTGTATGACAGTATGAGGATGTTGTTAGGATGAAGAGAGTGTGTCAAATCTACATTGAGCAATTATGTACTGTGGAAATAAGTTAGAAGCTTTTGTTTTGCAGAGAATGAAGGATTTAATTTCAGATGTCTATGATGTTTTGTTATTAGTAGGGATTTTGTTGTGGGTATATTGATCTATAGAAACTGTGCTACTACTCACAGTGAGTACTAACTGGGAGTCTACCAATGAGTAGTAATGAATTTGTGGGTTAAATTTAAAATGAAAAGAAGAAAAAAACCAAAACCCCATAATATTTTGGCAAAGTTTGACTGTTTTGATTGTCTGTTAGATACATTTTTAATTGGAAACAAAATGCAAGACTTAGCTGTAATAATATGAAAGCTATATATTACAATCAAAACCAATCTGCAGTTAATAGACATGTTGTGTGTGTAGCAAGTAAAAATGATCACCTAATCTACTAAATAGCATTCTTAGAAAATTAATATTAGAGAAAATAAGTTCTTAAGGTTTTTCTTCAAAGATTTCAGCAAAATTATGTTTCTGGGGGTCAAATCACCCTACTTTTCCTGAGCTCTGTTATAGATGGAAAACAAGCAACTGATTTGATTCTAATGAGAGAGGATATCAAATTTGCCTCTTCATTTCTGCTTAAGTGTCTTTCTGCTGTGTCATTCCTTAATAATCTTAACTTGACCAGTCAGAAATGGAATCTGTGAACCTATGAGTAGTTAACTGGGATCTCCTCAGTGTGATGCAATCTAAGTGTTAAGGTTATTATGTCACCCACTTTTAGAGTTGCTTTACTGCCCACCAGGCTCTGACAACATCACTTACAATCTCATACCCACTATTAGTATCCACTTACAGAGTTCTGGGAAAAGAACTTGAGGGAAGTCATTCAAAAGCCTTGTTTTAACTTCTTTAATCTTGGCAGATGCTTCACCATCATCACCATGCCGGTTGCAATTTCAAACAGACATGGACTTCATAGGAGATGGAAAAAATATTTTATTTGTAGAAAACTTATGCATTATTTTTAAAATAAACAAGCTGGGATACTTTTTTTTACTAATAAATGTTTCCCACCTAAATATGCCTTCCAGAAAAGCATCTGTTCAAAAAATTGCTGTTCTTAGAGCATGAATTGCAGATATAGAGGAGAAAGAAAAAAAATCTCAATTTTCAATAAATATAATAGCTACTGGAAATCTTATAACTGTTGTAATTATCTCATCTTTGAAATGAATAATAATGCTTGCTCCTGATTAAAATTGTCAGCCATAACGAAAAGGTAAAATCTGGATTATCTGTGATTAAAAAAAAAAATAAAATAAAAAATACAGGCAGCAAAAGCAAATACTAAAAATCACCTTCTAATAAAAGGTGATGGGTAAGTAATAGAATGTCTGACAGTCACAAATGATAAACTCAGAAATTTCTATCAAATCATTACAGTTATCTGAAAATATATTTAGTGTTCCAAACTGTTAGGTTCATGGCAAGTACTCCTTTCAAATTACTGTATTTGGAACAAAAGGAATGAATTAGGTGCCCAGATCTGTATAACTAAATTGAAGGTAAAAAAAATAAAAAAAATTAAAAAATGTGGTCGAGTAAGTCAGACGCTGATGGATTCCTGGATGATTTTTAAACATTCATAAAATGTTTAACTCCATTTTATAGACACACGAGTTTTATTGCACTCTTAGGATATGAAAACAGATAACAATTCCATTATAAGTTACACCTTGAACCCTAGATTTATTTGTGCATGAACATGTGCTTACATGTACATTTAGAGGGAAATGAATGAATATTAGAGTAGATTTTCTCGCTCAACCTAAAATGTCACAAATGTTTTCAAATGTGATAAGAGAGCAATTTTTGAGAGAAAAATTATCTCATCTGAAAAGCCTTTTTTGAACTATTTGACCTAGAAAAATGTTCATATATTCTATTCTTTGAAAAAAAAAATCTATTCATTTTCTATTTTCTCAAGCTGCAGCTTTAACTGTTAAAACTCCGAACCATTACTTACAAAGAATAGTATTAAATATTAACCTTAAAAGCTTAAGGATTTGCAATTAGTTTCATACCTAATACCTTCATTACTTCTAAAGATTAACAGAAGGGCAGTGATGTTAATGTTGAACCATTCTGCAAAGGGATTCAGGTAAGCTTAAGTAAATTGCAAAATCATACACATATGTGTTTAGAGATAAGTAGGGAAATATTTCTGTTTTATGCTGTACATTCCTGAAGGGGTGCCTACTGCCTACTCTACCTGATATTGCAAGCTATGGAGGGTGAGGAACGATGACTTGGTAACACGATAAAAACAGTGACATGACATGACATGACATGACATGATGCTCCAATTCCAGTGGAAAGCACATGGCTGCGAGGACTGAAATAGATTTTTCCTCCTGCTGCTCCCCACCTGCCCACGCAAAGGACCTGAGCTGGAATCACTGGGGTTGTGCACAGTAGGAAAAGTCTGTGTCAACCCAGGGAAACTGCAGACCAAAACCATGATTCCTGCAAAATTTAACAGATTGGTGCAGGGTTTCTTACTGGATTTGAAGGCACAGTCACGCCAGGGCTTATAAAAATGCAGTATAATCCCCAGCTCTTCAACCCTACCCAGAAGATCATGAAAGTCAGACCCCATGAGCTCAAACTTGTAGAATCATAAAATCATAGAATTATTTAGCTTGGAAAAGACCTTTGATAGCAAGTCCAACTGTTAACAAAGCACTGCCAAGTCCACCACTAAACTGTGTCCCTCAGCACCACATCTACATGGCTTTTAAATCCCTCCGGGGCGGAAATTTTTCCCAATATCTGACTTAAAACTCCCCTGGTACAACTTGAGGCCATTTCGTCTTCTTCTATCACTTGTTACTTGGGAGAAGGGACCAACCCTTACCTCACTACAACCTCCTTTCAGGTAGTTGTAGAGAGCAAGAAGGTCTGTCTTGAGCCTCCTTTTCTCCAGGCTAAACAAGGCCAGTTTTTTCAGTCACTCCTTGTTAAAGATTTGTTCTCTAGACCCTTCACCAGCTTTGTTGCCTTTCACTGGACACATTCCAGCACCTCAATGTGCTTCTTGGAGTGAGGGGCCCAAAACTGAACCCAGTGTTTGAGGTACAGCCTCGTCAGTGTAGAGGGGGACAATCCCTGCCATGGTCTGCTGGCCACACTATTTCTAATACAAGCCAGGATGCTGCTGGCCTTCTTGAACTCCTGGGCACACTGCTGGCTCATATTCTGCAGTCTGTTAACCAACATCAGTAGGTCCCTTTCCACCGGGCAACTTTCCAGCTGCTCTTCCACAACGGTTTTTTTTGGGACTCTTGTGAGTCTCAGTCTAGTCCTGTGAAAGTTACAGGTACCGACAGCAACTGCAGAACATCTCTACAAATTTGACATCCATTTGCTAGCATCAGTCCAAATACACCCACACAAGTGTGGAATATGCACCAGCCTGGAGTACAATGTTCCCAGGACATTCTCAAACAGAAGTTTATGAAACAGTGGGTTTATACACTCTTCTGGAGGAGGGGCTTCATCCAGTTCTCTAAAGCTTTGATATGTTTTGTGGTAAAGTAAATAATGTGAGATATGACACTGAGGCAGTGGGTTTGTGACAGTTCCTCCTCCGCTGCCATTAGTAATACTATATTCTGAAATGTCTGATATCCACCAGGGCCACTGTCTGAAATAGTGAAGGCATAAATTTCAGTTGTCAGCACATGGAAGTTATTCATTGCAAAGCCTGTGTCAGGCTGCAGAGGCTGCTCGCAGTGTGAGATGCTGGTGACCTGTCATTGCAGCTGGATCCTTAACAAGCTGCTTTGTGAGCAAAACCAAGGAACTCTGGACTGCTAGGAGTTTGTGATTTTTGTCCTGTATTAGATATCCTAGCTTTAGTAACCACAACTCACTCACTGTCTCCTCCAACACCTGTCCGTAAGAAGCTCATGCTGTCAACAGTCCAGAGTGCAATCATGGGGATCAGCTAGCAATGCTGAATATGTGATAAATGGACTTTACTTGCCTTCCCTTACTAATAGGATTAATTGCAATCTTTGTTCTTTACCTGACATCAGTATTGACAGAATTTCTAATCTACTACCCACTGTTCATTTCTTTTATTCCCACCAGACTGGGTTGTCCGCTAGGCTGTGTCAAGCTTCATGAGGATCCTGTGCTTGTTCTCAAGGATGGTACCTACTTAGATGTGTTTCCTGGTATCTTCCTGCACTTCCAAAGCTTTCCTACCTAACTCATGTTATTTCTTTCCCTCAGATTTCCACCCTGTAAACTCATAACTAGTCTAGACAATACAAGTGGAGGTGCACATTTCTGTCACAGGCTGCCCAGGGAAGTGGTTGAGCCACCGTCCCTGGAGGTATTTAAAAGATGTGTAGATGTGGTTCTTAGGGACATGGTTTAGTGGTGGATGTGGCAGTGCTACAGTTGGACGTGAAGTTCTTTTGTCTTCTCTATGTTTGGATATTTTTTGAGCAATATGGGTGGAAGCTGGATATTAAAACATTGGAATTCCTGTGTCATAAGCATAGGCTCACCACAGCTGTAAAAATGAAATACATTAGTTTGCATGTGACTGCTAGGAGTCAGGTGGACAATATTTAAGGCTAACAGACTGTAATTTTCTTAAAGCATAGGATACGACAAAGATACAGAGAGAAGGAAAAAAAAAAAGCCAACAAAATGCTTTATGAAGGCTATATTTAACAGTAGTCACATTTTGTTCCTCATCATCTCAGCTGGATTCTGTTCCTCTTTCTATGAGGTTCAAGTTGGAATCTCCTTTAAAATTAAGGCAGATCTGTCTTCTTCCTATTTTCTCAGGTTTCTGATGACTCCTACCCTCAAGGAAATGGGTAAGAAGGGGAAAAGATGGGACAACTGTAATAAAAAATATTCTAAGCTAGATTGTCCTGGCTTTCACTTAGGTTTTGTAAGACTTCGCTTCCTGTTTTGAGAAATTCAGCACCAAGACACTTCATTGTAGTAAAGTCAGTCCCTTTTCTCCACCTTTTTTAAGTTCTTCAGTTAACATTTCTATCCTACATTATCACATTCTTGGTTTTAGGCCATTTTTTTGTCCTTGTGCATATTTCTGGAGACATATTCCTAAAACTTTATTCTTTATATTATAAGAAACATAAAATGAATAGTCTTCTTTCCTATGTTCAGTATCACATGGTTTAGTTTGGAAGGAAATTTCTCTTTTCTGAGACTATCGTAAGACTAGATGTAAAGATTACCCGAGAGGATAGAATTGGTGGACAAACAGACAAGTTAATCATGCATCATCATTTCCCTGTGGGAGGGGAGGGAATTGGAGGAACAGAATATGCTTAGAATGAATTTGGTAGCTTTTGTTCCACTGTAGTGCTTTCCATTAACAGAGGATAACTCTGACAATTTATAGACTGGAAAGCCATAGAAAGTATGAAGAAAGGTAGTAAGAAGGTGGAATATTTTTTTTTTGATACAGGACTTCCCATGGTAGAAATATTTGAAGAATTGGAGTTCAAGATTGTCTTCAAGCTTAAGTGTACTTTGGTAAGTTTCCACCTTTGAGTCTTTAAAGATAATTATGATGGAAAATAATACTTTCTACACAAAATGTGATTTCATTCTCTCAAAGTTTTCCTGCAGCTATTTCTGAAGATTGTTGGAGAATCCATAAGTAAAATGCCACATATATTATTTTAAAATGAACACTTCTGTGGTATTTACCATGCTTTATGTTTAGAAATAAGCAGAAGCTGGTAAGAAAATATTTTTTGCAAGGGGATTAGGCTTAATGAGTTAATTAATTCATTTAGCTGCCTTAATTCAAAACATATTTCCCCATAGCAGAAGCAAAGCATCTTACTCTTGGATATTTTACTTCATAGTCAAATATATCAGCCTAAGCCCTTTATGATAAAGCCATTATACATACGCTTCTAATATCCTTGCTACAGGGCATTGATCACCAAAACCAGACTGGGTCAGACGTCTGGGGAAGGTAATGACTTGGGCTGGTGTAGCTACCTCTGAGAAAGCACATCTGTCAAGACAAAGTTAGTTTGCCAACACAGATACTGGGGCCCCGATCATACCCATGGTGTTTCTTGTTTTGGGGCAAAGGGCAAAAAGCAGAAATTATTGTTTGTGTCAAAAGGCAGGATCTCAGAGGAGCCAAGATTTGACTCTCACTAGCTCGCTGATAGAAGAACAGAGGTGACAATATTCCCTTTTCTGTTCTCCAAAACCAGACTAATCAGCTGTAATATATCACCCCATAAAACCAGGAGATGTTATTTTTTTATTATTTATCTTTCTGACACAGATCAGAAGCAACAGCGTGTTATAAGCCTATCTGTCTACCCTATATTTGTGGAATGAAAAAATACACTATGGGTCTGGATTGAAACCAAGTAATGAATATGCAGGTGGTTTCATGCAGGAACTAATGGCTTTGCTTTTTACAATGCCCATAGAAAACAATAGTTTTTTAATATTGTCTATCTAGGAGATTTATGTTTCATGCTAGTTCACAAAGGACTCTAGTTAGTATGTGATTTATTGGTTGGAGCAAAATAATTGTCTGAAGCCTAGCTGAAGGTAGGCTTCCAATGCATTAATAATACATTAGCTAACGTTTCTTTCTTGGCATTGCCTATGCAAATTTCTATTATATAATAAAAATTACTGTTTATTTTAGATTGGAAACAGCTTTAGGTGAGAACGCATTTTTTATCAGATGTCTTGATTAAATACTCACTGCCAGTTCCCCGATAAACTTTTAACTGAAGTTTTTCTGTTAAACTCAGGTGGTATTTGTTCAGGAAAGATGAGGTAGAAACCACTGCTTTGCTACAAACTGAGAGGGAGCTGTCTGTGACAAGGTGAAAATCCATCCTGGCTGGACAGTTCAAACACCTGTAACTGTCACTGGAGAATGGTTCATGAACATGAATCGTTCATGAACAGGGGACATAGAAAGTCAGATTTAAAATACATACTGCCAAAATATTATTATTTTTCAAGCAAGCACAGGTGAAGATCACTACATTTAAATTAATTACTTTCTGACAGAGGCAAGTGGCAGTACATATTGTCTGTCCAAAATAGTATTAGGTTTGATTGGATTTATGTGAGGTAGATTAGAAAGTAACTTCTCTGCTCAAAATAATTTGTGACTTGATTACCTGCTGAATCATTTCCCTTTCCAAATGATAATTTCACACCAACAGGTGTATCAGAAATAACCTTTTACAAAATATATAAGTAATTAATTCATGACAAAGTATTCTCCAGAAGGAATCATACTATGTCTTTCCTGCCTCCTCCCTCTGACTCTGTTGAGTTTGTGCCTGTTGAGTTTCTGAGAATTTTTGCCTTCCTGAGATTTCTGAAGAAAAACAGAGTCAAGTATTTGGGATGACTGCTTTGGGGAATATTCCTTCATAAATTGTGTCTTTCACAGTAACCACATTGTATGAATGTGTTACGAACACAGGACTATTTTTGTGGTGAAGTAACAAGACAGTTGGGCTGTTTTCCTCTGATTCAGAATGGCCTTGCCGTGCATTTGTACCACAAGCTGCTCATGGGACCCATATGCAAATGAATATTTGATCATTTGGACTGGTGCTATCCAAAGCAGCTGAAAATAAATACCAGACCAATCATTTTATAAGCTCAGGCTGGCTGATTTACACTCTGTAGAATGTAAAATGAAAATGCTTTGCATTTTACACATATTTTACTTATCTCTTATTGCATTTTTATTGTAATAATATAAATAATAATAATGCAATTCATATATGGATTTTAAATAAAAATGTAAGAATGATAATAAATAATTGGAGAAAATCTGTTGAAAATTACTAATAGAGATATGATTATCTACATCATCAAAACCATTTTCTATGCATGTTATATGATAAAATAATATAATAAAGAATAAATGGCTGATTAGCTTTGGATGTATATCACTTTCTTCATCTGCACTGGTGGGAAATTTTCCAAACAGTAGGATTCTGACGACAAGACATATATGTTAGGAAGGTGACACAAGTTCTCCTGTATCATTAACTCTTAATGCAGAGAATGAAAAACTAAAAAAGCCCAGGAATGCTGTGCGTTTGGGAAATGCTGCCCCTTTCATATGTTTTACAGCACAATCATTAAAAAAAACCCTACCATTATTTCTATCTCTTTTCGAGGAAACATACAATTTTTCTCAGACCCCACAAGTCAACTTTTTTTTTTTGTAGCTGAGAGGTGGTGAAAAGGGGGCATGGACTGCATGTGAAACCAAGTCTACAAGCTTACAAATCTTTCAGGGTTAATCTGTAAGGGAAATATGTCTTTTTGTCAGTTAATTGAATAGGATTATGTGCTTCTCTGGTTGGCAATTGAAAGGAGATGTTCCTCTCCTTTTTGATCCTTCAAGAGCTTGCTGTACTTTAAACAACTGTGAGTCTCATTTTGAACACAGCTTATGTTTAATATGTTGTAAGGTGTTTTGAAAGAATTCTCTTGCAGGCATATCCCAGTTTTCTCTCTGAAATCACAGAATATTCTGATTTGACATAGCATTAAAAGAGAAATTAAGGAAGAAGTCATATTCTGCCCAGTTACCCTTTTGACATTTCACTAGAAATACCTACAAAGCCACAGCTATATATAGGGTAAGTATTTTGCTCTATTTCTTTTTGTGATCACATCTTTTAGGAACAATTGTGTAATTATATAGAGGTATTTGCTTGGATAAAAAATAGTGCAGAACCTCACTCCTAGCAGATGTTGCTAGAAAGTAAAATGACAGGTAAACTTTCATCTGTTTCACCATTTACTAATTGACTATGGCAAAAAAAAAAAAAAAAAAAAAAAAAAAAAAAAAAAAAAAAAAAAAATTATTAAAGGGGAAGAGAAATTTATTTTAAATATTTTAAAATAATTGGGTGTATTTGCAATACAACCAAA
>WTSP01026189.1:7378-21198 GCA_025331215.1 Actenoides lindsayi
ATTCCAATGTCTGATCACCCTCTCTGTCAGGAAGTGCTTCCTGATATCCAACCGAAACCTCCCCTGGTGCAGCTTCAATCCATGCCCTCTCGTCCTGTCACTAGGTGCCTGGGAGAAGAGCCCGACCCCCATCTGACTACACCCTCCCTTCAGGGAGCTGTAGAGAGCGACAAGGTGCCCCCTGAGTCTCCTCCAGGCTGAACAACCCCAGCTCCCTCAACCTCTCTTCATAAGACTTTCCTTCTAGTTCCTTCACCATGATGATACAGGCAAAGCCAGTGGGGACATTAGTAACATATCACTCACAGCATAGGTAGGTGAGGAAGCCTGGGAACATGCCAGGTCTCTGAATCACTCAGTGCTGGGTGTTCCCCACCACATGCAGAGTGCTGCAAGGCAGCGTTTTTCCTGGAGCAATTGGGGGTGGAAAGCATGCATCCAGCAGCTTACCGTGGCTGCAGGCAGCTGCCTGGGGTCCAAGCAGTGGCTGGATGTCCTCAGCACCATGGGGAGCAGGGCAAAATGGCTTGGAGGTAGCAAGATGTTCACATATTGGATGGGCCCCTGCAGACCAGCACAGCTACTTAAAAGCCTCGCCCAAGTTTGGCTCATTTAAATCACTTCAGGCTATTTAATTATACTCTTAACGTTGCTTAGAGTAACTTGATGGGTTGTCTAAGGAGCTGGTAATGTCAGGATAAGCTTTCAATGGAGATGAAGACCCAGGTAGCAAAATCTCCAGCATAAGGCAGCTCAAGCCTTGCATTAAGCACCAGTTTAGGAGGTATGAAGAGCCTGCGAGAAGCTCCCTGCAGTCTGGCACTCATCTGCCCTCACATATTTTCACTAAGTGCAAATACTCCTCCAGGAAATTTAGAGTTAGCCCTGGTGCTAAATTACTCTGGAAGAGAGTCTTTAGCCCAGATGATTGCTGGAGAGATTAACACCCCTTCTCAGGGCTTGATGTGTAAAGCAGCGCAGAAGTCACAGGCTAGCTCATGTGAAGGACACGTCCCTCCCATCTCACCAGCCTCGGGGTCCTTCCTAGGGACTGGGCAGCTTTTCTGTGTGTTCCTTGGCACCTTTCCAGACTGTCTCCTGTGATGGTTTCTGGTCCTGTTTGCTACCACAGTTATACTCAGGCTGGTTGAGAGGGCAAAGGGAGGATAAGTCCTACTGCCGGAGCTCAAATCATCTCCAGCCACAGCTTAAACACGTCATCTTGAACCGGTCTAAGAGCTTGCCACTCTCAAACATGAAGGTCTTATTCCTGTCCTTTCGCCTGCAGCTTCAGGCCACCCAGCCCCTGTCCTCCCCTCTGTTTCAGCCTTCACACTGAGGGCTGGCATTCCGTGCTGACTTAGCAGAGAGCTGTTCCCTTTTCTTGCTCGGTTATTTTTGTGCCAGATTGGTAGTTTGGGTGTGTGGAGGCTGTGCAGCACCAAAGGGGGGTGGGGTGGAGGGGTGGAGGATGATTCCAGGCCATCTGTTGGTGAAGGACACTCACTTTGGATGTGAATGCCATCAGAGCCTATTCACAGGTCATATGGGATCAGAGGAGAAGCAGAGATGGTCATTTGGAGCTACAATAACTGGTGAAAAGCCTGAGATGGGAGGAACTGGGCAGAGACATTGGCAGATTGCTGGGACAATCCCAACATCAGCTGAGGAATGCCTACCATGGCACAGTGATGGCTGGTTGAGTAGAAGTGGGATGGTGGGATGCCCAGTGCCATGCCTGTGGGAAAGGACTGGATAGAGGTAGCACAGAACTGGATGTGTAACCACCATGTTCTTGCTCTTAGCCCACTTCTTTCCATTTCATGTCTGAGAACCCCCACTTCAATCTCTGAAGCATCTATGGAGCAAATTATCTTTGAAAATGAGTGAGGGTACAGCCCTAAAGCTCTAGATGCTGCCCTGTTCAGGGGTAATGCTGTAAAAAATGCAACCTTCCTCATAGCAAAAAGAGAGCAATTAAGGAACCTTTAATTTCTAAGGGTCCTTACAAGCATGTCCTTAATCTCCAGACAGAAACCTTTGGAAAGTTCAGTTAAACCAGCCTGAGCACTCCAAGGACTATTGTGCCCTGCAAGCCTTTCCCTACCATTCATCCTCTGCTATCCTTCCCTCACCGCCATGCCCCTGCTTCCCTTCCCAGATAACATTCCCCACTTGTGAAGAAAGAAACTCAACAAAACAGTGCTTCACTGAAAGGAAGGGAGGCAAGGGAAACAGGAAAGCAGATAATACAACAATAAACAACCACCCCATCCAAAGGACACTGGGAAATGTTCAACTCTCTTTGCTTTTCCGGGGCCTCCTAGAAAAGCCAGCTCCTGCCTCTGTCCTGCAGCCTCCCACTGTGTCCAGTCCACTGGTCTCAAGCCTCGGGCTGTGCATTTCTCCCAGGCAGCAGATACCCATCCATCCATCCATCCATCCATCCATCCATGAATCCATCCTCCTCCATTAACCACTCTTATCATTAGCTATTCAGTGATGCCCTTAGAAGGAAACCCGTATTGTCTATTGTCCTCTCAGTAAACTTCCTAAATAAAGTCAAACCCCAAGGGCAGCCCATTTTTTTCATGCACAGTTTCTGATAGTGGTTGTGTTGAGCTAAGCTCCTCGAGGTCATGGAGTGGGAGAAATTTGACACAGGAACAGGAGTACCTGTGGCCCTCCAGTTTCCATCACCAGGTTCACCTTGCACTGAAGCAGTAGCGGAAGAGGGGAGGCTCCGAGCAGGGGCGTGGGGAGGTGCAGTCTGGATGCATCGCCTGATGAGTGACGTGGTGCCAGGCGAGGGACAAGCTGTTCCCCTGCTCGTTATTGTTACCAGATGAGTGGGAGACTTTTACGATCCTTGGTTTGGGATAATCAAACGCCGATTGCGACAGAGGAAGGAGCACTCCGCTCCTCGTCCCTCCTACGCCCCACGCTAGGCAGGGGGTGCAGCGGGTACAGCCCCCTGC
This sequence comes from Actenoides lindsayi, assembly GCA_025331215.1. Taxonomy (NCBI): domain Eukaryota; kingdom Metazoa; phylum Chordata; class Aves; order Coraciiformes; family Alcedinidae; genus Actenoides; species Actenoides lindsayi. The sequence goes on from WTSP01026189.1 coordinate 10,357, forward strand.
CCTCCCCTGCGAGGCTTTGTTCCTAGGGGTGACGCGCAGCATCCCGGACGTGACTGCGGATCCCACCCCCCCGCGACGCCCCGCTGCATCTGGGGGTATTGTGCGATGCCCAGAACAATATGCTGTGGTTAGGGATGCCTGGGAGAGAGCCGGGAGGCTCCCCGCTCCCCCTCTCTCTGCTGGCGCTGGGGGGGAGGCAGCTTTCAGCCATCTGGTAGCTGTGGGTTTGGTGGAGGTCCCGCAGCAAGGGAGAAGAAGCAGTCACCAGTCCTGTTCCTAGACAGGAGGTCCAGCGTTTGGCACCGACCCAGCCATAGATGCGCTGTGTGTCTTGGGCATAGGATGCCCTCGGGCACTGTAGGAGCATAGGATAGCTCATGTGGGAAGGGACTGCAGGAGGTCTCCAGACCAATCTCCTGCTTATGTGGGGCCAGCTCTGGGGTCAGACCAGGTTGCTCAGGGCTTTACCCAGTCACGTCTTGGAAACCTCAGAGGCTGGAAGCAGCGTAGCCTCTCTGGATGTCCTGTATCAGTGCTGAACTGTCCTCATAGTGGGATCACTTTTCCTCAAACCCATAACTTCTCTTGTTTCAGCTTATTCCTGTGTGTCTGTTGTCCTCCCATCATGCAGCATCATGTAGAGCCTGCCTTCATCATCTGCCTTCATCATCCTTGCAGGTATTAGAGGTCACTATCAGATCCCCACCAAAGCTCTCTCTTCTCCAGCCCTGCACCCTCAGTCTCCCCTTCCAGGCCATATGCTCCAGTGTCTTGACCACCTTGGTGGCCCTTCACTGGACTCACTCCCATGTGTCCCTGTCTCTCTTATATTGGAGGCTGAAAATTGGATGCATTATCCAGATGCAGTGTCAACAGGGCTGAGAAGAGAGGGAGGATCCCTTCCCTCAACCTGCTGGCAACACTGCCTAATGCAGCCCAGGGGGTTGTTGCCCTTCTTCTCTGTGATGACTCATTGCTGGCTAATGGTCAATCTGGTGTCCACCAAGACACCCAGGTCCGTTTCTGCAGAGCTGCTCCCCCACCAGTCAGCTCCAACCTGTGTTGTAGCATGGGGGTTATTCCTTCCCAGGTGCCAGTGTTGGCATTTGCCCATGATGAAGTTAATATAACTTCCTTGAAATATCAAGTCAGAGAGAGTGACCAGAAGGTGCTTTGTGGGCTTGCCCTAGTCCCATGGATTTTTGCTTTGAAATGGATTGGAAAGTTCCTTCTGGGACCTGCCTGCATCTTAGAAGAGTCTGCGTATTTGGGATGTTGTGATGACTGGAAGCTCAGGCAGTGATGCAGTATAGGCCAGTGAAATAACCAAGAACAGAAGAGCCATATCTCACAGGAAAACCTTCTGCACCACCTAATGTCAAGGGGAGGACTTTTGGGAGCACTAGGGAACCTCAGATAAGACTTTTCCTGCCAGTGCTTCATTGCCAAACCTGTAGGAGTTAGGGGCTTCTTTGTCCTCTGGTGGCCACAGTCATAGAATCATAGAATCATTTAGGTTGGAAAAGACCTTTGAGATCATCAAGTCCAAACATTAACCCTACTCTACCAAATCCACCACTAAGCCATATCCCCAAGCACCACATCTGTAAAACTTTTGAACACATCTAGGGATGGTGACCAAACCACCTCCCTGGGCAGCCTGTTCCAATGCCTCACAACCCTTTCAGTGAAAAAATTTTTCCTAATAACAATTTTTTCCTCCTTCCAGGAGGGAAGGGAAATTGTGTCCTTTCAGGCTTTGGGAATCCATTTGGCTGCCTGGGTGAGATATCCCTCAACACACATCTTGTTTGCACACCCATTTTGAGGAGGCAGGGGGCATGCACTTGTGTGTTGCAAGGAGCTGGTCTTTGAATGGTTTGTACTTCGTTGTCCTCACTTGCTGGTTGTTTCTCCTTGTCACACAGGTCCCCTTGGGCTGAGCCAGCCCTCAGAGTCAGTTTGGTGTGCAGTATGTTTGGCCCAGGATCTGTTAGTCATCTTCCTTTGCGATGTGCAAGCCCTTTGGCCAACAAGTGTGTTGGGAGATGTTCATAGCCTTTGGTAGAGGCAAGGCAGAATAATGTTCTTCCCCACTAACTACCCAAGGAGCAACAGTATCTTTAAAGACCATATGAACTGGGACATGTAGGAAGATACCATTTCTTTTCTGTGGATGACCCCCTTGGTTCCTTTGACAAGGAGCTCCTATTCTTCCCCAGTTTACCACAGCAGGAGTGCAGGATCTCACCCTCCCTGTAGAGAGGTCCCTTCCCCAGACCAGAGTATTTATTCCCAGGACTTCCCCACCGCAGGGCTGCTCATTCATCTCTCGCAGACAGAACGGAGCCTGTCACAAGAGCAGATGCAGTGCAGGCAGAGCTCCCCATGAGATCCTTCACCACCAGGGATGATAAACAGATGGGGAAATCTGCTGGGAAATGCATTGACGTAAGAAGTAGGTGAGAGGCTGGAGCATTGTCCCCAGGGAGGTGGAAACAGGCTGAGAAAGCTGGACGCAGAGCCCAGTGCACAATGGCTCTTTGATTCCCCCAGACAGAGAGCTGCTAATGGACCGTTTCCTCTCCCAGCCCTCCCTTCGGGTCGGAGATGTCTTGCCCTCCCGTTATCTCTCACTCTGACTTCTTCTCTCTGGGATTTCCTCTGACCGCCTTCAGCAAGCTGCTGGGCTCCAGTCATCCCAGGCTAGTGTCCCTCGTAGCACTCCTGTGTCACCAGAGCTGCTGTGGCCAGAGGCATTGCTCTTCATAGGGTAACTCACCCCTGCCACACATGCGTATGGATCATGGCCCCATGGAGAAGACTCAGCCTTCCCATTTGGAGAGACAGGTGGGCTTAGGCACTACTCCAGGACCATAACATGACCTGACAGCCCTCCTTGGAGGGGTTTTCACACCAAGGCTGCAGCCTACTGCATCAATCCTTCTTGGAAGGATGGAGCCATCCATCCAGTTGCCATTGATGCAATTACTTGTGTGTTTTGCACAATCTACCTTTCCCTTTCCCCTCTGAACACTGAAAGGGGAATAGGGCCCCCATGGCAGCCCACTCTCTCCCAGACAGGTGGCCAGCTGCCATGAGAGCGGTGCCTCGGGGCCACCACACTGGGTGCATGTGGGACAGGAGCACACCCAAGAAATTCAGCCCTGCAGCATCCAGGTTGCTGAGCTGGTCTTTATTATTCAACTTTAATTACCGGGGCTGAGTTTTAATAGAGAAACTGTAATGGCACTTTATATCCCAGCCCCAAGGCCAGGTCGCTAGCATCAAAGAGTCCCTAATGATGAGGTTAGGATTGGGTTGGGGTTTTTTTCTGGCTAATGCAACAATTGGATTTGGAAATACAGGAAAGAAGTTGCCGTGGGGGAAGGGGAAGCAGAGGGCTGCCTGAGATGCAAAGCTGCTGGGAGGCTCTGACAGCCAGACGTATATTGCTGTTTATAATACTTAATCGCGAGCAACACTACAAAGTCCTCTCTTTATTCATTTCTCTCCCCAGTACTTCACAGCACGCAATAACTTGGATTTATAAATTAAACATGCTCCTTGTTTTAATATATCATCTACTTCTCATTCCACGATCCCGTAATAGGATTTTTAATTGCCTGTCATAGAATCATGCATCCTTCTCGCAGTCTGGGAGTGCGAGTGTAACCACGAGTTCACTGGCCTGTGTCACTAGTAAATCGTGCATTTAAATCTTCACATTAACAAAAGCGAGGAACACGAGCAGGAATGTGGAACAGTCATCATTAAGGAGAATTGTTTTCTGTGGCAAAAAATGAGGCAAACCAGGCCAAAAATACAGATTTCTTTTTCTTTTTTTTTTTTATTCCTCCCCCCCCAAAGGGAAAAGCATTACACAGTGTTTTAATTATTCCTGAGTTTATTTTCAAGTGATGCATATCCAACAGCTTGAACCCAGATTGGAGTCCAAAGGGCTGAGGCAGAGGGCTAGAAGACCTGCTCCAAGAGTGGCCACACACCCATGATCTGGTGCTTAAATTGGACCATCCAGCTCCAGACCCTTGTCCTGCTTCAGCGCCTGCAAGAGATACGTCTGTTTTCCACTGCTTTTGCACTCAGCAGTGCTAAAATCTGTGCTGCTGGTTGTCGGTCCAGCTGAGATGTCCCTACCAGAGCCTGGCAACCCCGGGCAGGAGAGGGCACTGAGGAGGGAGATGGAGAACGGGGCAGCAGGTACCATTCTGCTGCTGTATTCGACCTCAATGCACCCACACGGTGAGCACTGTGCTGCTCTGCACTATGCACCCCAAAGCGGGTGTACTGGGGGGAGAAGGGACAGAGGAAGGCAGCTAGATGGTTAACAGGGATGGAGCAGCTGCCCTGTTGCAATTTAATGTGATTTCCTCTTGCAACACTCGAGTATCTGCTCTTTGTAAGAGTTGGCTGTATCCTGGAGCTTTTATCACAGCTTCTCCTTCCTGGCAAAACAAAGTCAAATCCTTCGACCTTTCTGCTTTTTCATATCTTCATCTTTCATTTAATTTACATGCTTTTTTTTTCCAAAGTGTACCCTAAACAGGAGACTTGGTCCAACAGAGGCCTCAGCAGTTTGGAGGAAAGATTAATAATTCCCTCCTCTGGCTTACACACAACAGTCTTGTCACTGCAGCCTGGAAAGAGGTTTGCTGCTTTTGTTGGTGTTTTCCCAATGGCAGATTTCTCATCCCCATCCTTTGTGACTTGCTGTATCTCCTCCATTTCTGCTGTACCATCACCTGGTAAGAGCTCCCCAGTGGGCACCATGCATTTCATATCGCTCCTCTAAGAGCTGCACTTTGTGCTGTTTTTTATTGGATTTCATCTTGTTCAATTCAGTATTTTTCTCCAATTTTTTGAGTTCATTTTCAATTCTCATCCAGTCCTTATGAGTGCTTGTGGTTGAGCACGACCTGCATGCTTCAGAAGTGCATTCCCTGGGCCTTCATTCGAGTCAGGAAATGAAAACATGGAATAGAATCACCTTTATGCCCAATTTGGGATGACACTGCTCAGAATCTCTTCCTTGTCTGTCTGAAAACCCCCAGCAGTGACTCCAGGCATCTTTTATTTAGTTGTTCCTAAATTCACTTTCTCAGATTTCCTTAATTTAAGAGAATTTGTAAAATGTCAGACAGGACTATTTCAAAAGCTTCACCTAAATCACAGCACATTTCAGCTGCCCAAGAAGGAACCCGAGCTGAACAATTAATCTGGTTTGGGCACTTTATTTCTGAAAAATTGACCTTCTTATCCCCTTATTCTTCTCTGGCTTCATATCAACTGTTTGTTTAATAATTTGTTCTGGGAGTTTCCAAAGCTCAAAGTTAGGCTCCTGGTTTAACATTCCCACTTTTTAAAGAGAGATATTGTGCCTGCTGGTTTCTGCCCCACAGGATGTTTCCTAGCCCTGGGTGGCTGGGAAGAGCATCACAATTCCTTCCTCCATTCAGCTCCAGCAGGACCATCCTCTGCCTGTGCTGACTCCATCTCCTTTGTCCCACCTAAACAGTCTCCAGTCGGTTTCTTTCTGCTCCACTCCTTGGTTTGATTAACGTGTAATTCAAGTGCATTAGCTGGTGACGAGGAACCTTCCTTGTGAACGCAGCACTGGCCTTTTCTGACTCATCCTTTGGTTATTCTGTTTCTTCTTTCTTTTCCTTCTGACGTATTTATAGATCCTCCTGTTGCCTTCCCACCCTTGTTAGCTGAAACTCATTCATGATTTCCCATATGGTTTCACAATAGGGTGGTTTTGGCTGCAGATACGCAATGAGTTCCCACGGTTCCCACCTCCCTCTGCACTGGCTTTGCAGCAGGACCACTGGTGTTGGGGTCAGTGGTTGTGTTTTCTGCCTTCCTCCAGGCAAGATAAACCACCCAGTACCTTTAGGGCTCTCCCCCACTCTGCCAGTCCTCCTGCTTCCCAAGGAGCTACCCACAGCTTCCCTGTGTGTGTCGAAATCATCCAGTTTGGGTCCAGTGTCCCTCTGCCCTTGCTCTTGCATCTCCCTGTTCGTGAGAAAAATGAATTCTGCCACTTTGTGGTCACTGTCCCCAAAATCACTCTCCCTTCTGGTTCTCAGACGGCTCCTCATGGTCACAGTTCAACCTAAGTAGCTGTTTGTCCACCTAAGTTGAAGCTTTATCCCCAGCATCCTAGGGACCTGGGGGGCTGTGTCCTTGCCTGTCTCATTTCCAGTTGGGGGTAATTAAAATAGCATCCCTTGCTTTGACTGTTCTTGAAAATTGGAAGAACCTCTTCTATCTCCTCCTCACATCTCCTGCCATGGTTGCACCCCAGGGACAGCCTCATGCCCTCCCATTACTGCCTTCCTTTCCTCCGCTCTTCCCAGATTACCTCTGTAAGGAGGTTTCTGTTGTGGTGTGCATAACGTGTCCTAAGGATTCATGCTGTACTTACTTATTTATTTCCTAGATTCCTGAGGGACATTGTTTCAACATAGTAGATTATTGTCGTATTGCCCTTTTCCTCTCGTCATGTTGCCTTTAAATCATCACTGCAACTTCTCCAAGAGAACTAGATCCTCCATCATCTCCCATATTTATTTACCTCTGCCCAGGCCAGGGGGTTCTCAGATGGGAAAATTCAGCCACCAAAATCTTCTTCCCTAGCCAGAGTTGGCCCACGTGTCTCACACCACTTGTCCCAGTGACCAGGCTGAAGGCTGAGTGTTCTTTGTTGGGGTGAGGACCACACACCTCCCAGCTTTGATGTCCCACTGGCATCCAAGCCTAAGAGCTGAGCCCTCTTCATTTCCATTGCCACCTGGGGAGCCCTGAGCCCACAGGCGCACCAGGAGCTGGGGCTCACAGATTTCATCTTCCACCCAAACCAGCAGGTCAAGACAAACTGCATCACAAATTAGAGATCCAGAATGTAGGAGAGCAGTATTCAAAGTGGAAATTGGGTTCTGAGATTGGCCTCAAACAGTTCAGGATAATGTTCCAATTAACTGTGAGATGCCGCTGCAAACACTACTGGCTGGAACAAGAGATTTGAGCATCTTTTCTCCAGTCGTATTCTGCAGCCCAAGAGTTTATTTACTGTACACTGCAAATTAGAGCCCTTTCCTGCCTCCCCATTTTGTGTTGAACAAACAATGCTATGTCTCTCCTGCCACTGCAGTGTTAGAAAAAACTGGGTCATGCATATAATTCTGCAGAGGGAAACAAAAGGCCATTCTGCCCCTCTTGGATCTCATATTTATGGATGCTGTGGCACATTATAGTAATTCTCACTTGAATCCAGTGTATAATTAATAGCTAATAATTTGGTGGTGCCATTTTTACATGCAGATTTGGGGGGAGATTCATGACACTGGGGACAAGACAGTAAAATATGACTTACACATAAAACCGCTTGCAGACTTCCCAAGGCACCAGCTTCCCATCTCCGCTTTAGCTTCTGGCTTTTCACACACTCTCTCCTTTTGGAGGGTGTTGTTGGTAACTTCCCTTGTTTGTATTCTGACCTGCTTTTCAAAAGAAATAATAATAATAATAAAAAAATTACAGCATGTCTGCATGCAAAACTGGATGGCTGATGAATTTATTAGCAGTATAATGTTGACATCTGCTCCGTACTCACAGAGCGACAATGCCAGGAGGGTGGTAAATTGTGGAGAGACAGGAATATGCTCATGTGTACTTGCTAGGTTGCATATGTTGATTCTAGAGATGCTTGTGTACAAAGGAGGGAACCTCAGCTTTGGCTTGGTGAATGGGCTGAAATCACCAGTACTCAAAACTAGAGTAAATCAATTGATTTCTGGCACATTTTAATGTTTCTTTGTGTTCCTTTTAGCTAAGTATTATCTCATATATGCACTCAGTGGCTCATTGCAATAAGAGCAATCTCAGGAAAAAAAAAAAGATTAAAATAAAATAAAAAAAAAAAAAACCAGAAAATTAAGTCATAATAGCACAGTAATAAAATAATAAAAGGAAAAAGAGGCATAAAAATGCTTCCATGGCTGTGACTGAGAATAGAAGTGTTCCTGATTTGCTGCGTTCAGGATGTGACACAACCATTCCCCTCCAAAGGCTGAAGCAAAGAAGGTGATGAAGCAAAAACCACTGCCATAATCACCCTGGGATTATTGGGCCTAATCCTGCAGGGTGAGATGAGGTCTCAGGGAATAAATGTTGTCATCCAAGCATGTCCATTCCTGCACGCTGCTGCCTTTCTCTGGCAAACCTGGGGTAACATACGGTGTAGGAAAGCGAGGCTACAGATCGCCCATTAAGTTCCCCAGGCACACACAACTCCACATCATTCTGCATCACCTAAACACTAAATATCTGCTGCACCTTTTTGTTTGTGTGCTTGATTTTCAAATAACAGCCAGCTAAGGTTTGGGTCTGCACTTGCCCGTTAGAGCATCTCCTGGTACTGCAGTGCCTGTGTACACCTTACCAAAGAAAGCCTCACGTGTATTATTTCTTCTCATTGGCACTCACAGAATCATAGAATCACAGAATGGTAGGGGTTGGAAGGGACCTCTGGAGATCATCTCATCCAAGCCTCCTGCTAAAGCAGGTTCACCCAGAGCAGGTTACCCAGGATTGTGTCCAGGCGGGTTTTGAATCTCTTCAGAGAACGAGACTGCACAACTTCTCTGGGCAGCCTGTTCCAGGGTTCCATCACCCTCACAGGAAAGGAGTTTTTTGTTATCTTTAGGTGGAACTTCCTGTGTTCTATTTTGTGTCTGTTGCTGAGCACCACTGAAAAGAGACTGGCCCCATCCTCTTGACACCTGTCCTTTAGATACCAATCATCATCGAGAAGATCCCCTCTCAGTCTTCTCTCCTCAAGGCTAAACAGCCCCAGGTCTCTCAGCCTTTCCTCACGAGAGGGATGCTCCAGGCCCCCAATCACCTTTTAGCCTCCACTGGACTCTCTACAGTTGTTCCTTGTCTCTCTTGAACTGGGGAGACCATAGCTGGACACAATACTCCAGATGTGGCCTCAGCAGGGCAGAGTAGAGGGGAGGAACAACATCCCTCAACCTTCTGGTCACACTCCTTTTGATATACCCTACAATACCATTGGCCTTCTTGGCCACAAGGGCACATTGCTGGCTCCAAAAAAATTGTGTGATTCAGGGCACTGGTAGGACTTGTGGAGTGATTAAGAACACCATCATCAGAGCTGATATTACCCTACAGCATCCCATTCAGAAGGATTTTAGCATCCCAAGCCCTGGCGCACATCCCTGTGGCCCCAGGTGCAGGTGAGGTTTGCTCCTCCTGATCTGGAAAGCAAAACAGCGGGACAGCACTGGGAGTGATGGCTGCAGCCTTCCAGCTCCTGGAAGACCACAGCAAACACACGCAGCATCCTGCCCCCCTTTGTTACACCCTGGACTGGGGGATGCATTCCCTCAGCAGCACCGGTGAACATCGCGGGGGAGAGCAAGAGGTTCATGGAGCTGTGATGAGGAGCTGCAGGAAAACCCAACCCTTGCACAACCTGCCCCAGAGGGAAGAGGACAGTTTGCCTCTGATGATGATGATTAAACACACCTTAGAGCAGGGTCACGGCACCAGGGAAATAAGCATTTTGCCAGTCTAACTCAGGGGCCTCTTGGGGTTTAGGCAAATGACTTGACATGCCCTGTTCCCAGACAGCTCTCTGCCCTCTCTTTCCTTACCGGTTCTGCACCTACTGCTCTAGATACAAAGGAAGAAAAATGTGAGTAGGAAGGATGAGGCAGAGACAAATTTCCTTTTTATGGCCTTTCCACTGTATTTCAACTCTCTTTCATTTAACACAGCAGTGACATTTACATATTCCTTTAAAATGCCACCTAGGAAAGAAAACACATTAAGAAATAGCTTGACATAAAGAGTGAGGTGTTCTTCAGTGGGGCTGACTGGGAATGTGCAAGGCAGCCTGCAGGCACAGGCATCCCTCTGTCCCAGGCTGTCCCGGGAACCTCTGGGCTGCAGTGGTGAGATGCAGCAGCTCCATGCTGAAGATCAAAGCTGCTCCTGCTCTGTGGTTTTGTCTTACGCGATCCAGCTGCTGGTCGCAAGCAAAGCTGACATCTGGAAAGTAGGAGACATTTTTGCATGGAGATGCTTCCCTGCCCCCTCTAGATCTGCTTGCATTCTGTGCTGTTCCTCCAACGCTTTCATGACTTGACATTTCTCGGAAACTGCAGGCAGACATAGAGGAGACAATAATAATAATAATAATAATAATAATAATAATAATAATAATAATAATAATAATACTGCTGAAGGCAATTAGTGCTGGGATGCAGATAGCCCGTGGTCCTGGGAAGCTCCCTGGGCCAGGCACACCAAGGTAACAGGAACCTAGACAAGCTGGTGAATGAATTTTCCCACATCCTTCACTGAGGAATTGCTTTTTATAGCCTTAAGACATGGACCTGTTGGAGCAGGGCCAGAGGAGGCCACAAAAATGATCCGAGGGACAGAACCCCTCTGCTGTGAGGAAAGGCTGAAAGAGCTGGGGTTGTTCAGTCCAAAGAAAGAAGACTCCAGGGAGCTCCAGTACTGCAGCCTTTCAGTACCTAAAGGGGGCCTACAAGAAAGACAGGGACAGTCTCTTTAGCAGGGCCTGTTGTTGCAGGACAAGGTGTAATGGTTTTAAACTGAAAGAGCGGAGATTTAGACTGGAGAGAAGGAAGACATCTTTTACACTGAGGGTGGTGAGACACTGGCACTGTTTTCCCAGGGAGGTGGTTGATGCCCCATCCCTGGAACCATTCCAGGTCAGGTTGGACAGGGCTCTGAGCAACCTGCTCTAGTTGCAGATGTCCCTGC
>WTSP01026190.1:0-11042 GCA_025331215.1 Actenoides lindsayi
TCCAGCCCTCATGCTGCAGTACTGGGAGCTGGAGGGTGTTGATAACACACCCATGTTATGGCTGCCAGTGCTCACACAGCACCAGAGGCTGGGGGGCAAGATGAGGGAGGGGATACAGCCGACCTGAGCTGACCAGTGGGATATTCCATACAATATGATGTCAGCTTAACTATAAAGGGAAAGGGCAGGAGGAGGATGGGGGGGCATTCGGCTTTGTCCTCCAAGTGGCTGCTGCGTGTTCCTGGAGCCCTGCTGCCTGGACTTGGCCCAACATTGCCTGTGGACGGGAAGTACCGAATAACATCTTATCTATCGTAACCCACGGCTCCTTGCATCTTATTCTCTCCCTGTGTGCCGTGCTGACGGGAGTTGGGGGGAGTGATAGAAGGGCTTGGTGGGCACCTGGTGCCGTGCCAGGGTCGACCCACCACAGATATGCAATGGTGAAAGACACTTAGTTGAGATGAGTTACTGGGCACCACAATTGAAGCAGGGCAATTCCCACACAGTGTAGTATGTGGTGGCTGCTGAAATGATACAGTTAAGTAGTAGGGTGGAGAGGAGCTGTACCAATATGCATGGTTTTACAGACTCAACAACTGCCATGGTGAGGGCTGCAAGAATGAATTAAAGTCTGAAAAATCTGCCTAAAATAAAATAAATAGAAAACCTCAGTTTTGTTTCGTTTTTGATTCCCCAAGAAATAGTTTAGAGATGGCTTGATCAAACACCAACATAGCAAGAAAACTCCAGATAGCTGAGGGCTTGTTAATCTAACAGACAAAAGCATAAGATGCAGAAGTGTAGCACACTCAAAGTAGATGCATAATATGCCAGCAAGGAGTTATCCTACCATGGAAGCAGCTCATTTCATTGGGCACACCTTGCCATCTGGACTTTTGGCTACATAATATTCTAAAAGACATGACTATTCAGGAGTCAGTGACTCAAACATCAGTATCCAGTGTACCTGAGATTATGAGGGTATCCTGCCTGGCCTGGCACAGAAAGGGTGCATATTTCACATAAGTGCTGTTCTGCATCTGCAGTCCCAGGCAGATGTAGGGCATCTCATGGGGTACTAGACTCCTAAGAATCCTCAAATGAATTGAGCTGGAGTCAGCATTGCCATTGGAGCCTACAGGCATTTTGTCAGAGCAGCAACTTTCAGGTGCCCGATGCATCTATTGCCAGATGAGACTACAATATCATTTAGGTTGGAAGAGGCCTTTTAAAATCACCTCGTTCAATCCCTTCTACTCAGGAAGGGTCAGTTGGAGCAAATTGTGCAGGACCATGTCCAGGCAGGATAAGGTGTCTGAGACATCTGCAAGGGATGGCAAATATACCCTAGGGAACATGTGAATGTTTCTGAAGTACCTGCAAGAGGCACTTCAGAGAGGTGCTTCACAGTACCTGAAGCAGTAATAGATGTCTGTGTTTGGGCAACTGAATGCCATCTCTTGTGTCTCTCTGAGCATGGTGCATGCAACTTCTGTTGTATGCTAGGCTCCATAGCTGATTAGATCAGCTGACTCTAGAGGGAATTGAGATATATTGACATACAGCTGTCAGTACTTTGGTGGCTTAACCCTGACCTGAATCTTTATGTCTCCAGCTCTCTTTTAGCAAGGACAGGCTGAGGGAGGTGGGGTTGTTCAGCCTGAAGAAAAGAAGGCTTTTGGTAGACCTCATAGTATCTGAAGGGGGTCTACAAAAAAGCTGGAGAGGGACTGTTTACTAGGGCATGTAGCAACAGGATGAGGGGCAATGGTTTTAAACTAGAGAAGGGTATCTTTAGATTGGACATCAGGAAGAAGCTCTTTACAATGAGGGTGGTGGAACACCAGAATAGATTGCCCAGGGAGGTGGTGGAGGCCCCATCCCTGAAGACATTCAAGGTCAGACTTTATGGTTCTCTGAGAAACCCGATCTAGTTGAGGATGTCCCTGCTCACTGCAGGGGGGTTGGACTAGATGTCCTTTGGAGATCCCTTTCAACCAGGAGAATTCTATGATTCTATGCCTGCCTGTCTGCTTCCTGAGTTTGTAAGTTATGTGGTGAGGTACAGAGGACTTTGCTGAGGGCACAGCTGGCAAATGGTCTTCTTTTACAAAAACCCTCAAAGGCGAATAGTATTCTTTTACAAAAGAGTCATAGAATGAGTTTCTTTCTTACTACTTGCTTAAAAAAAAAAATCTATCACATCTAAATAAAGGTGCCTTGAACAGACAGTCCCACAGTCTGTGACACAGGCATGATATCATGATCTTTCAGGATTCCCCATTAAATCAGGGGGTCCCTGGATCTGGCTGATGGAGCCAGACCTGTAAATTCCATCCCCAAATCAACTAGCTAAAATACCCAATATCTGTTTCTGATCTCAGATCAAAAGAAGAATTGTGCCAGTTCTATCAGTTGGAAATGAGATGAAAATCAGAAATGGGCCATGTGTTCTGGCACTGGAACAGAAACGACCATAGGAGCAGAATGGCGTCCATTCGCCATAATGCGAGTGACACTCAGGGAGCTCCTCCAGCCTTGACATCAGACCATAATACTGACAAAGTAATCATTCTTCAGCATGGCTCCCCTTTTTGCTCTGCCACACTAAAAAGCCTGCAGCTTCAGATCCTTAGTCCCTCATGTGAAAGAAGACAGGATTATAAATTGTGCTGTCATCTCCTATTTTGGAAATGTAAATTCAAGGGTCTTTCTAAAATGACTGGGAACCGTGTGGTTAGTGCTTACCAGCTGATGATCCAAACTAGATCAAGCCTTTCAGAAATTGTTAACAGTTTTCTCTTACAGTCTGCAAGAAGATCTATCTTCTAGGTATTCATATTGACCCTTGAATGATAAAGTATGAATGGTATTTTCATAAAGTAACTCAGCACCAAATTTTACTCTGTTACAATACTTAAAGATTGCTTCTAACTCTGCATCTTAAAATTCTAACAAAAGTGTTGTCTTGCCTAGCATTCTCTGAAAAGCTTCTCCTGCATATTCAAATTGAACAAACAAAACTTCTCTTCATAATTCTGATGTTATTGTCCTATGATTTCAGTAGGAGAGAAGATCACTTGGTATAGCTGATGGCTAAGTCCATTATTCTTACTATAGACAAAATAACTAAATCATGTGATTTCACCAAATTATCTGAATAAAAATAAAAGACTAACCACCCACACAGCTCAAATAACAATCTATCGAGATGCATTCCCATATTTATTATTTAAATAAATCTGTGATTTAAATTCAGAGGCAAAATATTTGCAAACACTTATTCCGTTATTGCATGAACATCTTTTATCATAAGATGAATTAGATGAAACTTAAGTAATGGTGTAGTTTCATGATGTTTAGTGCCACACATATGCTTAGCATCATGTTCTCTAGTCCTCACTGTGCCCCTGCATAGAAACAGTGTGACTTCATCTCCAATGTATTACAGATGGAGTGACAGACACAGATTTTACTACTGTCAAAACAGCATTTGCACTTGGTAGTAGTTGGGTACTAAAATGCCATGAACTTATCCCTCCATCAGACTGCCTGGTATGGTGTTATATTGCAGAAAAGATACCGTCATTGACGTGTTGCTGGGAAGAACAGAAAGATCAAAGCTGCAGTGCAGTGACTGAAGAACAAAATGAATCTGATTCATCACCCTGAAAAATCCCATCTAAAACAAACAGTCTTGAAGAGCCAGAACAGTTGCTCCTTTTCAGCTAATGACAATGAGAAAAGTTAATGTGCATGAGAGAGTAATTGCCACTTGGCCAGGCTCAACGGAAACATGAAAGGACGTATTGCTAGTTAGTATGAAAGCAAAGGAACAGAATAGGTGAGAGTAGCTCAGGGTATAGAAGGGTAATAGGGAGCGGAAGAATGAAACGCAATACAGAGAGAAACACTACAAAAGAGAGGAAAAAGGGAAAGGAATGAGGGACCTTTTCCATTTTTATACCTTTCTGTCTTCACACAGAGCTCTATTTTCCAATTTCCTTTGAGTGACTTTAATTCAATATGATGAAAATCCCTTTTGTACTTTTAACATTGCAAGTCATTTGCTAAAGATAAATTCAGTTGGAACAATGATGGTGCACACACATGCGTGCGTGTGAATTATATGAATGAATACAGTCAGAGATGCCTAATTAATAACACATATTTTTAGGTACTTTCAGAAATGCTTGCTACAGCTGTAACAGAAGAATCTTTATATAAATAGATTTACTATGGGGTACATGCATAAACTAACATATATTTACATGTTTCTCCTTTGTGCTTATGTACAAAATATTTTTTATATTAATAGTTACTTTCTGTATGGTTCTGAAAAGATCCATCTGCACAGTGCCACCCATATACAATCCAGAGGTTGACAACTTGGAAGCTAAGAAGTCAACTCAGTAACAAACTTCAATCTATTCACATTTACCTCAAAATTAACTCATCATTACTTTACTTTTTCCACAACCAGCATAGAACTGACTCACTTAATTGGAAAACATCCAGCACAGAAAGATATTGAATGTTTCTGAAAATGAATGGCTACTTGTCATAGAATCACAGAATGGTAGAATTGTAGGGGTTGGAAGGGACCTCTGGGGATCTTCAAGTCCAACCCCTCTGCCAGCGCAGGATCACCCAGGGCAGGCCACACAGGAACAGATCCAGGTGGATTTTAAATGTCTCCAGAGAAGGAGACTCCACAGCCTCCCTGGGCAGCCTGTTCCAGCCTCTGTCACTCTCACAGTGAACAAGTTTTTCCTCATGTTCACGTGGAACTTCTTGTGTTTCACTACTTGCTATCATTACCAAATTGTCTTATTGTCTTCTTCTTTTAATTTCCAGTTGGTAATTCTTTCTAGTAAGTCCTACAGGAAAAGTCCCAATGAAACTGAATACATGAATATTTTTTAATGAAATAAAATCACTGTGTTATTATATACTGTTTTTCCATTGATTGATTCTGGTGTGTACCTGCGAGAAAACCAAAGAAACAGTAGCAAGGTTGTGGCTTATGAATTAAAAGAGTATTTTTGTATAGGACATGATGAAAAAGTTCTCTTACATTCTGTCATATTTACTAACACTTGGTTTAATTGCTACCAAGTAATCTCAAGTCAGGGATAGCATTATAAATCACTACAGTGAATATCTCCACTTTAAAACCTCTGTGAAATAACAACTGACCTCTGGCTTCTTACCTTACAGCTAAGCAACTGAGAAAAGTGATATTTTGTTTTTAAAGATCTGTGAAATAAATGTAGAGGAATCTCTGCTCATTTGTATAGTTATTAAATTATATAAAAAAAAGCTATCAATGTTTTATGTAAGTGCTTTGAAATGCATGAATGAAATGCTAAGTAAGAGTTACATATTATTGTTTTCCCTTGAAGAAAAATGCAACTTCACCTTTGATACAATGTGCCTGGATTTTCACAAATGAGCATTGAAAGTGCCTTGGTGTCTGACTGTCCTGGTGGTGGAATGGGGATCCAAGCTCTCCCGTCTCTGCCCTGACGTGGACATCCATGTGCTGGTGCCTGCTCCTGATGCCTTGCCCTAGGACAAGCAAAGGAGGTGGCAGATGGCTGTTTGGCTACATAAGTTGCCATAAAAGCCTTTTACCCCATCTCCCTAAGCAAAGGCACGTGCCCAGCAGACTCATCCTAGCCAAATCCAGCCTGCTGACTGGCACCAGGAAAGCTCTGCTCTGCAGAGGGAGAGCTCTTTCAGCTCTTGTTCCAGCTGCACTGACACAAATTGTCTTTAAAGATGGGCTTCAGGGATGTCCCAGCTTTCCTGATGCATAGTTACTTTTGGGCAATTCCAGCAAACCTAAAGCTTGAGTCCAACTAAAATTCTTAATGGACAAGATGAGGGGAAAAAAAATTCTTTAAAAGCTGTCCTGATAATTCAAGTCTTGCAGTCTTCTGTGAAAACAAACAAACAAACAAACTTTCACGAATGAACTTTCCTCACTTTAGACACATACAGAAATTAAAAGGTAGTTTCTCCTGCAAGGAGACAGCCCTGGGTGTGATACAGGGTCACCTTCAGCAGAATGGAATAATGGAGCTCCTCTGCTTCAAACTGTCAAGGGAAGGCCCCAGAGGGAGAGATGCATGTGAGAAACCTTCCTTGCCTCTAAACAAGCAGAAATATTTCTTTATGTCTTCAGAGTAGTTTACTTTTCTTCTGATGTTTTAGTCCTACTTGATAATAGTATTTATAACACTACAATGAAAGGTAGTGATACGTACTGCTTGAATAAGAGAGGAATATTTTGCCTAATACCTGCTCAGGTATTCACCTCATACATCTGTTGCCCATGTTGCCCACAGTGGTGAGTCTCCTTTACCCCATTTTTGAAGGAGATGAACAGGGATTGTGAACCATCAAGAGGCACTGGCTGGACTCCACGTAGTTCCTCCCAGCCCATTTCTCCAGCTGATTGAGGTCTCTATGAATATCAGCCCTGTCCTCCAGTGCAGTGACTGTTCCTCCCAGTTTGGTATCATTGTAATTCCTTCTTCAATGGTGAAGGTAAAGTAGAGCTCAGAGATAACTTTTCAGACGCCTTGTAGAAATAAAGACAGAGAAAGCAATATTCTTTTCATGCATCTTGCCACTCTGAGGGCCTTAGAAAGAGACATCTTTTGCAGATGAGCCTGGAAGTAGCTTTAAATATTCCTGCCTCACATATATGCTTGTGTCCTGATGCTGTCAGACCAGGATACTGAGATGTTCAGCCTCCCACTGAGGGCCTTTATTGACTTGTTAGAAATAGGAAGCAATTTCAAAGCCTTTTTACATGGATCTATTGACTTTCATATCACTCCTTTAAAGGATTATTGGATCTTCAGATAGTGACTAATGATGTTATGACTAAAGAATTCATTAATCTTGAAAAATGTCTGCCATTCATGAAGTTTGGCAAAGAAACTGAAAATAAGACATTATAGGAAAATCAAGTATAATGTTAATGAGATTCCAAGAATATATTTGTTGTTATGAGCAGTACATCTTAGGGAGTGATAATAGATTTTGCTTTCTTAACAGTGTTGAGAGGTTAGCTCAATGAATAGCATGGGAAAGGAATGGTATAAAAATGTACAAGAGACAATGCAAGTTTAAGACCTTGTTACTGCAATTGTTTCTGCAGAAATCTGGGCCTGATATATTAAGATATTGACAAACTTGGGGAAAACCAGTGGAGTCCACCAGGATGGTGGAACACTTGCCCTGCAAGTAGAGATGGAGGGAGCTGGGCTTCTGTCAAGGTCAGGGTAGTTATAGATTTATAGGTCTGCTAGACCTATAACAGACTCTCTCTGTTAAACACCCTCCCTCTCCAGCTTGTTCAGGCTGGATGAAAGACAGCTTCAGAAGGGTCATACAGCAGCCTGATCCTGCCTACCTGGAAGGTTATTGAGGAGCTGAGCTGGGCTCTTCACAACAGTGCATGGGAGGAGAATGAGACCCAGAAGTCATAAATTGAAAGAATAGATTCCAGATAGTCATAAATTGAAAGAATAGATTCCAGATTCCAGCTGGATATAAGGAAAGAAATTTCACTGTGGACAACCAGGCACTGGATCAGGCTGCCTGGAGAGCTTGTGCAGTCTCTGTCCTTGGAGGGTTCAAGACACAACTGGATAAAGCCCTGAGCAGCTTTGTCTGATCAAGAAGATGACTCTTCTTGGAGCAGGAGTTTGGACTGGAAGTACATAAGGTCCATCCTAAAGTGGCTGATTCTGGGATAGTACTTCCCTTTGCATAGCAGTTTACTAGAACTAAAGGAAATATGATGACTCTAAAGATGAGTATGTTTTATCTTCACTGTTTTGTCTGTCCTTACAGTGAAACAAACTAACTTACCAGTCCATATTCATACATCCAGATGATAAGAACCTGGAGACAAGCATCAAGGGAAAAAGCAAGGCATGCTACTGACTCTACAAGACTAAATCCTCTAACAGCCTGTCCCCTAGCAGAAAGATAGGTCTTTACATTAAGAGGTACAACACCCTGGAAACATAGTGTTGACTACAAACAACAATAACTGACAATTTCTGCAAGTGGAATGAAAATCCCACACAAACCTGTCCGAACTTTGCTGTCGAAGCTCTCCCATTCATATTAATCTATTCTGAAGATCACATTACTTCTTCACTGCAAGCGCCTCTATTCACACAGGCACTCCTCCAGAATTATGTTGAGAACATATTGCAGAAGTGCTGCATTTCAGAGCTAAAAAACTTGTGCTAAACCAGACAGACATTTCAAAGAAGAGAATGCATGCATGAAGTTCAAACTGCTCCATACACGGTGGAAAAATCTGTTCTCTGCAGGACTATATCCCTAACCCTTTTGCCACCATATCTACAGGGTGAAATGCTTCAGGCCATCATAAAAGATGGTGCTTCCTCTGCCTACAGCAAGAACATACTGATGTCTGTAAGTAATTCGGTTGTTAAGAAAAAAAGGCTTATTTATTTTAGCACAAATACGGTTATGAAAGTTATTAAAATAGCACAGTAATGAGCTTGAGCTGGCTATGTATATTACATTTTCATGTTCATTATGAAAACCAATGTCAGCTTAAATATATGCATACATTTAAAATGTAGAGATCTTTTTGCAAATGAGAAGTATATTCAAAATAAGTTTCAAGATAAAATATTCAAGTATAAATCCAAAAAAAGAAAGCTTTATCTGAACTACTGACTTGAGTTGATGAGAAAAAGAACCACGTAAGTAAGTAGAATCTTGTCAATAAGAGATTTGACCCATTTTTGCCTCAGAGTTGGAATGCCACGTACTCAAATTTTATACTGGTATGGACATACAATATATTTCCATAGGTAGTGTAGTTTGTACAAATAAAGGAATAGTTGTCCATAGAGTAATGTAGGATTAGGTTCATTAATGCTGGAGGACTTTTTTTTTATCAAATTGGTTTATACTGATTTTGAGAAGTGTATTTGGGATCCTCTAGTTGCTTTCTTTCTCATTCTCATAGTTTGTGGGCAAGTAAAAAAAAAAAAAAAAAATCTTTCCTGAAAGCAAAAGTAAATTACTTTATACAGAGTATTATGTTCAAACTACCAGAGAAAAAGCTAAAACCTAAATTGAAAAAGAACAGCAGAGATGCCATTTTCTCATGACTGATCAATTTGATATGTATGACTTGCAACTTCTTTGCATGGATCTGTCATTTTCTTAAATGTCATTAAACCTCAGTGTCAAAATATCTGTTAAGAAAGTGGCTGTTTTTGAGAAAGAGATCATAAAAATCAGGTAGATTAATGAAGTGCATGGGAAACCTCACTCCAGAAATAATGAAGCTCATAAGCTGAGCTTTGCCATTTACATCCGCATTCTAAATTAGTTGAGCACTTTAATACACCCAGTTCTGACCAAGAGCAATCTACCAGCCATGGAAAGCATCAGTGAAAATTTAATAAAATTTTGTATATGATCAATCAGTGATTTTAGATCATATATAAATAGAACAATGAAGTTTCAAATTATGATTCTTTTATTCTTCCTTCAGAAACATTGAATATTTAGAGAAGACACTGGATTTTTGGCTTCTAAGTTCATAGAAATCCCTAATGAAGCCCACATAGCCCATTTGTACAATGGATCATGTTCAGATAACAAGCGAAGATGGGATTTTGTGTGTAGTAGGAACATACACTAAACAGTAGAGCTGCAGTTATAGGTCATAAATTACTTCATGGATCCATAGTCTCTCCAGAACCTGCCAAAAGCAATTGCTTCTGGACCGCTAAAGATTCCAAACCCACCTACTCAATGCCTAAAACTGGCAGTTGAGCATCTGTACCAACATTATGGCAGTATGTAAGTAATATGATTTGTGTCAATAAGAATCCACTAATATCTCTGGCCATTGGTTTCTGATACCATTTTAGAACAGTAGTTTTATTTCAGTTATTGGATTTTGGAGAAGGATTAAGAAGATAAGAAGCTGGTGTTTAAAAGAAACAGAAAAAAAAAACCAAACAGGAAAAATGAAAAATTCTGTAGCTACTCACAACATTCACAGTTATTCTAAAACAACTGACTTTGCTACATACAAACACAATAAATGAACTCAGCTTTTTAATGTGTCTGTGAATATATGTATATTCAGTACTGATTTTCATTTGCTCTATAATTGTTAACTACTGTTCAAATGAGAGACCATTTTGAATGTAATGAATTCTAAAAATTATCAGATTTTGGCAAAACAGAAGCATTTTTGGAATGCAATTCACAGCAAAATCAAAACATTAAGGTAGCTGAAGTTATGCACTGTAGCAACCTGATCAAACATCAAACTTTTAAATAACCAATGGAATGGTAAAATGGTAGACAACAAAACTGAGTATTTTTTTTGCCCCTTCATTCTGCTAACTTCTATGAGATATATCAGCACCCCATTTTAAACCTACAGCTAATGAGAATTAGTGAAATAACAATAGGAGAAGTATATTCACAAGCTCAAGAAAAAATTGTATCTTTGCATCATTTAGCAGAATTTTCTTATATTGTCCTAAATAGTCTAGCTTTTCCCACATAAATAATCTTTCAGAAGTATAATCTCATTTGTTTCCAAGTGAAATGTTGTTCAAGACTGGATGCTGAATTATCTGAAGTATTAATTTGTAAAACTTATTATTTTAGGGTTTTGTGCTGTAAGAGATGCCTTTTACTTCCATTCCAGTAACTCCACTAGGAACTATTAAATCATGAATTACTGAAGTGGCTGAAATTCTGAGAACCTCAAGCAACCCACACAGGCCAGTGGAATATTTGCATTCTCTTCAGCTGCCTTCAGATAAAACCCTTAAATCAACACCTAAGCTCCTGAGATCATTCCTATCTCCTTAGAAGCATCTCCCTTATGATGAAAGGCTGAGGAATCTGGTTCTCTTTAGCTCGGAGAAGAGGAGACTGAGGGGTGACCTCATTAATGTTTATAAATACATAAAGGGTGAGTGTCAGGAGGATGGAGCCAG
>WTSP01026190.1:47220-82560 GCA_025331215.1 Actenoides lindsayi
GCTGACGGGGGTGGGGGGAGCAATAGGAGGGCTTGGTGGGCACCTGGTGCCGTGCCAGGGTCAACCCACCACAATATACCATAATTATTAAACAAGAACACAAAATGTTGTGACTTGTCCTTCCATTGGACAATGTCCTCATTGCTGCTTTGCTTTCCCAGTGTCTCAGCTCAGCCCTCTGGGGAGAGACATCATCATCAGAGAGATGGTGTGACCAGAGAGGCAGATGATACACTGCAAGCAAAAATGTAACAAGTGCCAGCTGACAGCAGTGATGTGCCTAAATGAACTATTAGTTTTGGTAGACCCTAGGGTCTTGCTCACCCTCTCAGAAAGGTTTTCAGGTTAAAGAGTAAATTACAGCCAGAAGGTAACAATGTGAGATGACATGAGAAAATGCTACCAACAAGACAAGGTTAATGACCTATCCCACAAGATGCTTACCTGAGTCTCTTTGTTGTTGCATTACCACATTAAAATGTTCTGGGTCCCCAAACAGAGGGCAAATATGCTAAAAGTTACAGTAAGAAATGAGAATGGGGGGAAAAAAATCTCATTGTCATTATTATATTCAGTATACCAATGTGCGTACAGGATATCTTCTGCATGTATAGGTTGAATGTGGGACCTGCTCTATATACTAGAAAGCAAACCAGGTTTTCTCTGCTAGCACAATAAATAATAATAATTATAATAATGAAATAATTCAAAAGACTCTCCTTTTCCAAACATTAGACTGTAGTTCTATATATACATTCTATTGCTGAATTAGACATTTTAAGAGCTCTGCCCATGGAGGTTTATTGCTCACTCACAATTTTCAGACCATCTTGCTTGCTTTCAGGTAGAACATGTGATTTACTGCTATCAAGTTCTTCTAAATTTAACAAGATGCATGGGGTTTCCACAACTTTGACACTCTCATAATCTTAAATTTTTAATATGTTATGTACAGGTTTTTTTCCAGTCTTCATGGCAAACAAAATATTATATAATCTTTTATTTCAATTTCTCTCCATATACTGTGTCTTCAAGTTACACCACTGTGCTTTCAGGTGGCTGAAAAAACAACTGAGATGCCTGAAGTCAGATATGAGGTAGAAATATTAACTAAGAGACTAATAGGAAGGGAGGAGTTGAACCATGTGATAGATTCATGCATAAACACAAGAATGAAACCTGTCCAAAAAAGTAATGGGGGAACCTGTGTTTTTCCATTATGGCCCGGAAACAGGACATGTTGCTTCAGGAACCTTCACCAACAAATCAGACAATACACATCTCAAAAAGCTCTCTAGTGCAAAGTAACTTAGAAAGAGAAGTCAATTATCCTTTCACACAAGCTGGCTTCGATGCTGGAGGAGAATTTTAATGATTTCTTGCGGGCTTTTTTTTTTTTTTTTTGCAACTGAGAAGAAATCCAGAAAGCAGAATCGCTGCTGTCTTTTAATTTTTTTTAGCGAACTTTCTCTTTTATCCTTAAATAACCTATAACAATCCCTCTGGAACTATGGAAATCAATGTGGTTTAGCTAGTCAGGCCTCTCTGGCAGGCCTGGCTATTTCTCTACAGTAGGGTGAAAGAGAAAAATCCTAAATTGCCCATCACCCTCTGGAAAACTGAACTTGCTTAGTGGCAAATGATACAAATTTCCTAGGGTGAAAAATGCTTTTCTCAACACATGTGCTAGTCTTGACACCTTTCATGAACAACCTGTGGTGATGGCATCATTGTGAACAAACCTGTTCGCAGACACATCATCCGTTTTACCCCCACACTGCAGCTGTCCTGGGCAGCTTGCATGAGAACACTGGAAGGATCACTTCCTCTTTAGCAAGACACTTAATTCCCACCTGAGCAACTAAATCTCTGCTCCTAATCCACCTGGAGCCCTGTGTTCAGGCATGGACCCCACACCAGATTCACTGCTAGCAGGTTCCCTGACAAAGTGGATGGTTTGAATGAAGCCAAGTAAGGGTTTAGGGTTTTGAAGGGTTGGGAAAAAACACTCACCTGAGCAAATCTATCTATTGGAATAAGCAATGCTGTCCACTACACTAGGCTGATCAGTGGGATCCTGAACTGTAATTTAACACAGATGCCAGGTTTTCGGTGCTATAGATATAACATCTGTTTTTCTTCATGTAAGGCAACACATCGGCAGCAAGCAAGAAGTCTTTTTCCTGCCTAGTAAATCTTGAGGTGAAGATACATTTTTATGAGCTGTAACAATTCAATGAGTGATCATCTTCTAAGCAGTGGGACCAATTTGAAGCTGCACAACCTGTTTTCTGCGTTCTCCCTAATCAATGCCAGTGTGAAGTCAGCAGGGTTTGTGCTCCAACAGGGCTGGTATTAGCTTTGCACTGAACAAAATTGGTAACTGATCAGCCATCAGTCTTTTGGGTTTTGATTGCTTCCACTGGGACTTGTAAAAGATAGAGTGGAAATCTGAGGCAGCCTTTGGATTTACATAGAAGATTTTAATGTTTCACAAGAAAGGATAACCAAAATGTGATGATGAGAAGTAGTTCTGCACCAGGAGCACACTGACATGCACAGACACTTGACTGCACAGTGAAATTCATTGAGCAGACTTACTATCCTAGGCTTCTTAGAAAGTCTGTAATGTCAGGCTTTAGTTAATAAAAATGTGGGTTTGGGAAAGTTCAGTCAGAGTGTGATGCTGAACATGAGACAGGGCCCTGACTAACCTGTGCCACCTCTGTATCAAAAGGCTTTGAGCAGTTTTTCTGCTTTCACCAAAGAAAGAGCTATTGTATCGTCCCCAGCTTGAGCTATTTTAGAAAGTTTTGCATTTACAATCAGTAAGTTAAAAACAGTTACAAAGAAGTGAGTGCTACTTCTGGAAAGAATCTTTTAACTGTGATATGAAATCCTGTCTTCAGTCAGGTTTCACTATTACCTGATACAACTTTGACAATTTGTCTTAATTTCTCTGGGGTATTTTGCCTGTGTAACTGCAAAACACAGAAAAATGATCAGTTCTTCTAAGCTGTTTTGCAAATTGAAGCATAAAAAAGCTAAATGGGTGAAAAAACAAATTATTTAAAACACCTGTGGAAGGAGTGCCCCTCTTTACTATCACTCATATGTTTCTACAGAATGATGATGGAGTTTTTTCCTCCACATTGCATATTCCATTCTTTTCCAAGTTCCTTACACATGTAAAAACACAGGAAATCATGGAAATAAAGTATTTACCTTGGTTAATTCTATCTTGTAACTTCATCCTACACAAAGTATTTCCTTTGTCCAGTGCTTCCATAACCCTGTTTCAAGTTAATGAGGAATGATTACAGTAAACACTAAAAAGCCTGTCTTTTCAGAGCTTTTGAATGTAATGTTTGTCTCTGTGTTCTTTCCGGAGTGCCATGTAAATGGAACAGAGTACCAGAGACTTCCCTCATCCTGTGGAAGGGAGCAGCACTAAATTTTGGATATGAAAGTCTAGGAAAAAAAGATTAATTGGCTACATGTGTTCATCACGGAAATTCAGATGAGTGTTCCCAATACCCATCAGACATGTTAGCAGACTGATGATTTAAACACATTTTTCCGGCATAATTAAGAAAGTGCTTTTTGGGAGACCTCATCACACTGTAACAGTCTCAGTAATTTGCCATGCAGACTGCAATACCCATTTTTATTTCCAGGAGTAATTAGATATCTCCTGGGACTTGCCCTGAATATATTTTCTTGCTTGTCCCATATAGTTCTTCAGATAAACTGATTTTACATCTCTCTTGTCAGGGAAAGCACATTAGAATCATCATTAATTTTTACCATTTAGAATTCTACAGTAATATGATAGCTAAGACTTAAATTAGTCTCTGTACTCATCTCTTCACTCTTCTCTCTTATCTTCGATAAATATCACTTATTCTGCTACCAGTTAATAATAAAGCTGAATTAAATTTAAGGTGCCCTCTGTTAGTAGGAATCTAATATCAGGTTCCCTGAGGCAAGTAGGAAGCACTGTGTAAACCAGGCTGGCCACATGAGGAAATGGCCCAAACTTTTATTCAGGCCTGGAACCAGCACAAACCTCAACATTTCAAATATTCACTTCCTCCCTGTGCCACTATTTCTCTCTCTCTGAAGAAGGGGATTTTCTCTATGAGGTTATGCAGTGTGGGCTCACCTGTCAAAGGTTACTTAATACTTGACAGAAGTGTCTGTGTGCTCCAGGCTGTCCCAGCGCTTTGGGGGATCACCCAAAAGAAAGTGCCCAAGCAATGAGTGACAGACACAGGAGAAGCAGCATGGTGGGCAGTTCATGTAAACGTGTATAACTGAATGCTTTTGTCTTTTGCAAAGGGATAGAGAAGTGTGAAAAACTGGGCAGGTTATGGTTCAAGACAACTAAATTGAAGAGACAGCGTGTAGATGTCCATGTGTGCTTCTAAATTTCCATTACAGCCAACACAGATACAGGCTATGATTCAGGTCCTTAAACATTAGTTTCTAAAAACATTTAAGATGCCCTAGGACACCCCAGAGGCCCCCAACATTTTCTGTATCATACCTGTGAAGTTGATGTGAGTGTTTCAAGTACTCTAGAGTATCTCAAAAGGCTCCAGGCACCTCCTCTGATCACCTGAACTGAGCTGCATATGCCTGCAGGCATTCAGGCATGGACATGGAAATGGAGGGCTCAGTCTTGAACTGAGCCTGTCTGGGATGCGTTGTACTGTCCAGGGTACAGATGGAAACCACTGTACTGACTGGTTAATTAATTCACAGAAATGATTGACACAAAATCTCAGGCAGAACCTGGAACAGATGCAAAGCTTTCCAAATCCCAGCCATTGCCCTATCCAGTGAGTCGACAAGGATAGCTATAAGGTGCTTTGAATTTCACAGCATTGCTTGTCAGAATGGTGTGCAAAGAGTGAAAGATTAGAAAGGCATGACTTGCTGGTCCTGAGCCTTCAGGTACAACTTTTTATGGCCACCTCATCTTCCTTCATGGATGTTTGAAGTTAAAAATTTCTTAATTCTCTATTGTTTTCTGTATTTTAAAATTAATTCAGACCAGAAGAGATGATTGTGCAATTGAAGTAGCACACTTCTGTACAGCATAACAAATTTCCTTTTCTGTACTACCAAGCAACGTCTTCCATACCTTCATTTGAAGTTTTCTTTCTATTTCAGTTGTAATCAATAGCTTCAGCAGTTTGAAAAACTACCTCGTAAGTCACCAGTCCTAATAACACCTGTGGTCGGGTTTGTAGCAAATCATCACACGTGGATTCAAAAACCTGTGAATAAACATTTTTACCTTTTGCATGATTGCAGTTTCTAATCATTCTTCTCTGGTTTTTGAACATTAGTTATTCAATCAAGCACTAAACGTATCACTGTCAAAAGTATCCTTTCATTATAACTTGATATACTTTTGTCATAACTTACGCCACTTCATTTCCAGAAGACAAGAAGATGATGTGCCATATGTTTCTCT
The DNA here is from genome assembly GCA_025331215.1 of Actenoides lindsayi. Taxonomy (NCBI): domain Eukaryota; kingdom Metazoa; phylum Chordata; class Aves; order Coraciiformes; family Alcedinidae; genus Actenoides; species Actenoides lindsayi. Next base: position 52,706 of record WTSP01026190.1, read on the forward strand.
GCAGCTGTGAAGGTTATAGTTGTCATATCTAGAAATGGAAGGAAAATGTCATGTCTCCAGGTACATCTCTCCATCTGGACAGGATTTTTCCCTCAGGAATATTTTTAAGCTCTTTGTTCTCACCAGTTTTTCCTCACTCAGATAATGGGATTCTCACCAGCTCTTCTGGGGAATATTCCTCAAAACTCCCCATCCTAATGTCATTCTACACAAACCATGACTTTCCATTGTTGCAGTTTCTCAAGTGCTTGTCATCATGTTGTCTGCACTGTCACTTAACACTGATTCATCTACTACACACTAAATAACCACAGCTCAGCTGTCAGTCTATATTAACTTTGTTTCCTTTTTGTTACTCCCTTGTCTTTTAAATTACTTTTAATTACCAATCACATCCTAGCATCCCATCATTAGCAGCCACATCTTAGTACAATGTGGACACACACAGCACTCCTGGCTTGAGTTTCTGTGAACTATGACTGTAACACATCACCACACCAGAGTGGAAAACAGGGCAGATTTCACAAGGTTTGTTTTGGATGTGCCTCTTGCAGAAAAGATACAAGCTAAGCTCCTGAAAGAGTACAGCCACATGGATTATAGCTGTACCAATACAGAGAGGTCTCATCCCCATCAATGCTCTTGTATCGGGTCTGGCTCCAGAACAGAGCAAGAAGCAGGTCACTCATGCCTCTTCACACAGCATAGCATGGAGCAGGTATACACCAACCTCTGGTGTCTGGAGCATTTGTTCCTGTCCTGCCGAGGCAACACAGCTCAAGATAGCTTTGTCTTTGCAGCACCATCACACTGTAAATTCAAGATTAATTTTGTCACCACCATCGTGTCCAATCTGACATAGATAGTATCAGCACATTCTCAGCTTTTGCTTATACACTTTTATATAAATATTTAGTGTTTCTAAGTTTTGCTAACCTATTTAACACAAACATTTCCCCTTGGTGTTTGTTTGCATTTTCCAAAGGCACTACTAATAAGTAATTTTCTACCTGTAGTGCTGACCTCCATTCTCTTGCCTTCTTGCCCTGTTCTCAAGAGGATTGCAGTGTTTCCTCATTTAGCATGTATTGCAAACTGGACCCTTTTTCCAGGACATCAAGGAATTAAATTATACCAATACATGGTCCAATATGAGGACCAAAATTTGCACAGGGACAAGTCCTAACCCACAATGTATGCATGTAGCACAGAGAGGTTTTAGGGTGTGTCATCAGCAAGACACTGGTACTGAGCTTCCTACAAAGCCCGTGGTGGCACAAGTCTTTCTTTCCAGCCTGATCCCTTGTTGTGGTAACTTCTTCAGTAGGGCTGGAATAAAGCCATTACCTTCTTGTTCTTTCAGCCCATAGAAAGACCTCAGAGCACATCTTAAGGACAACCCTAACTGGATGTAAGCTAACAACCCACTGCAACAACCTCAACAGACTGCTGCTAATCTTACCAGCCTGCAAATGCCCTTTTCTCTATTTTATTATTTCCTGTGCTTATGTGTGGTAGATTTCCTTCCTTTTCCCATGAGGCCATGATCCATTTCTCATTTTTTTCCCAATTCATCCATTAGCCATTTGAAAATTCAATTAGTTGAAATTATTTTTGTATTTACTCTGTAATTTTGTAATTGGCATTGCGAGTGACATGCCATAAAAAATGTCTTCACCAAACTAATGAAAATGTCATTGCTGATATCCATTAAACTTTGCCAATAGTTATGACTACAGTAGATTTTGTGTTGTACTGTTACTTCAGGCCAAACTGGCTGAAGCAAATTTTTCATGCTATGATTTGTAAGGAAACCAATCTAACATCCACTGGAGTCAGTGGAATTCTCTCTGTTCCTTTGGGTGAGCAATGGTCCATTCCCAACAAAGAGTATAATTACCACTAAATTTAACATTACAGAATGGTAACAGTGAATAGCTTTACAAATGGAGGAGCAATCTCTTTTACCTCAGAAGAGACAAAAAGTGTCCCAGCTTCTTCACCTACAAATCAGTTAGGGAACCACCTTCATGATGACAAAGCTGTTAAGAAGGAAGGTACTTAACATTTGAGTTGTTTACTTTCCCAGTCTGCAGAGTGCAAGCATGAAGCTATTTTTCTTAATCATCAGCCCTCTAAAAAAACATCCAAGTGTCCCTTATGAAAGGAAATCAAAACAAGTCACAGGTGTTTAATGGCGCTTCATGGTAGACAGCTGGCACATAGGTAGATGACACCTATGAAGGCTTATATATTTCCACAGTCAATACAGATCATAAAAAAAAAAAGTACAAGACTCATTAAATATTTCTTACATTATGGACATTTTTGCAGAACAACAGTGTGTTTTTATTGAAATGTTTTGGTAAAATATTTATTTAGAAAAAAAAAATCCTTTTAAAGATCTGTCAAACTGCAAGACTAGTAGAGAGACAGGACATAGTGCATTTTCCTAGAACTCCTAGGAAATTGCTCTGCAAACAGCAAGGAGTGATAACACAGGGGAGAATGTTCTGTATGCCCTGTAAAATTTAGAAGTGCACTTTGTTATGTACAAATTCTCTAGGAATGTATCTAAATTTCTAGGTGTTCATGAAAATATGTCTTAGAATGAAGGCCTGTGCTTCATATATCAATCTCTTCCTTTTACCTCTACCATTCATGAGATACAGCTTTTCTCATGCTAGATTTGTAAACCAGAATTCATTTTCCCAGGAACTACAGCGAACTCTGTTCATTTTGGACTTCATTCTTAGTGACAGAGTGCCTCTTTTTTTTTTCCTGTATTCTTCTCATTCATCTTTTGAAAACAGTCTTCTTTAATGGAAAATATGTAACATCTTTCACAGACACTTTTTTCAACTCTTCATCAGAAATAGGTAAGTTCACAGTATCAGAGCTTAAACTTCTGCAAAGGAATACAGACAGAACTCAGAACTAGCCAGAACTTTTGTTTGTACTTTTTTTTCATGCTTTAAGAAGTTCACAGGGTGGAGAAGGAGGGAATGGGATGATGAGAAAAGCACCCTGTAATCCCCTCTGCTCACTGAATTCATGCTTAATGCTGCTCCTGGGGCTGATTGCAGGGAGGCAAGCTGTAGATCTGTGTTATTCCTCTTAAACCGATTATGAGAAATTACATCAAAGAAATCTGGTACATTATTTCATCTCTGCTGCCTGGTGTGCTCCTCTTTTGAGGGCTGCACATGGGCTTGGGCAAACGTGGCTCACTAAGGCTGGCTTTTCCCTAATCAAAATTACCTGGAGACTGGTTATATCATCCTGAAAAGATCTGAATATTAGAGAATCTCTTTACACGGTGTGTGGCCATCAGGACAGTTGTCATATCACATTTCTTCTGGGACTTGCCTTAAGTAAAGCGTTTTGGGAAGGAGGAGAACATGGGCAGGACTTCCCTGCAGACACAAATCCTGGCAGCCCTATTGCCCTTTGGAGCCACTTTCTGGCATAAGGAGCCTGAGGAGCTCTTATATGTCCCCTGAGCCCTTTGGGAGTGGGCAGCACAAAGCTGACAGACAGTGCCATTCTCTCCACTCTGACAGCTCTTCATCTCCAACCCTCACTAGCTCTGCAACGTTTCCTTTAGGAAGCAAATTGTTTGTTCATCTTGAGCAGAAGGATACAAATATGAGGTCAGATATCCTCTGCTGTAAAAACAAAGAAAAAAAAATATTTCTTAAAGTTAAAAAAATGTTTGTTTACTTTACAAAGTGTTTCAGATGTTCAGTGATTTGCATTCAATGAGTAGCTTCAGTCACAGAACACATGCTTGTTATCACTGCCATTGGCTGTGGTGGTTTAATACTATTGTGCCACAGCCTCTGTGTTTCCCTTTCCTGACACTTCTAGAAGTCTGATTAGGTACCCTAAAGCCTTCAACAAGGAACTGCACATTGTGCTGGTACACTCCCATTAGGTCACGAGGCATACGGAAAAAATAGCTGTTCTACTTCACTGGAGACCATCATCAAAAGATTTCCATCTGATAATCAAGTCTCTGAGTGTTTATTGTGACTCAAGTCCATATATTAATTGGAAATTATAATTAACCTCTGTTCCTGCCCTCTGATTTAAATCCTACAGATACTACCTCTTCATATTTTTGATACTAGTGGGCCAAGCAGCTCTGGTGCCAGCACAATCTGCAGTGGAGCATTGCAGTGTATGATGCACGGGTGGGTTTCCCAAACTGGGAGAACCTCAGGAGGAGTGGAGAGAGCCACCAGGAGAACACAGCTTACTCAACAGTGGTGGACAGCACCTAGGCAGGGCTGGGAGCAATAGTGGCCAAGCCTCTACACACCTATAAAGGAAGCCCGTAGGGAGTGCCAGTGACCAGGGTGGGCAAAAAGGGCATGGTGTGGCAGCAAGGGTGTGGCATGGCAGTTTGTGTGGCATCTTACATGGAAGGACATACAGAAAGGACACTGAATCACTGCCAACTTGACCAGGGAGCAATGGCATCCACCCAGCAGAAAACCATGTGCTCTCTAAGCATCACACCCACCATGGTTGATGCGGCTGCCCAGAGCTCCACTGGTAACACACTGACACCCAGGTGCCAGGCTGTGGGATGTGCCCTGCCCTTACACCAGTACAGGGCAGCAGCAGTGAGCACACCTGGGGGGAACTGCACCTAGGTGGAGGAACTCCTCTGCTTAGTGACAGAGCTCTGGGAGTGTGTTGAGGAGTATCAGGGAGGGTGAGAGGGAGGTAGATTACTGGAATTGCAACCTACCTTCCCTGGGATAGGCCCAAACTGCTGACAGGAGGAGTGATGTGGAGGATTCCCTATCTTCTCTCCACATGGCTGAACACAGTGACTTAAGGGACAGGGAGAAATGGTGACAAGTTCCTGCCCTGTGCAGCAGGCCCATCTCCTCTGTGACTATCCCACCTTCCCAGGTGTCCTTGCACAACAGGTATGAGGCTCTGCAAGTGATTTATCAGGAGTCCCGGCAAATCAGGGAGGTCCCAATGGACTGGAGATTAGCAAATGTGACGCCCATCTACATCTGCTAAAGGGCCGGAAGGATGATCCAGGGAACTACAGACCTGTCAGTCTGACCTTGGTGCCAGGGAAGGTCATGGAATAAATCATCCTGAGCACCATAACATGCCATTTACAGGACAACCAGGCAATCAGGCCCAGTCAGCACATGTTCATGAAGGGCAGGTCCTGCTTAACAAACCTCATCTCTTCTATGACAAGGTGACACACTTGGTGGATGAGGGAAAGGCTGTGGATGTTGTTTACCTGGACTTCAGTAAATCCTTTGATACTGTTCCCCACAGCATCCTCATGAAAAAACTGGCTGCCCCAGGCCTGGATGGGCACACACTCTGCTGGATCAAACACTGGCTGGATGGCTGGTCCCAGAGAGGCATTAAATCCAGTTGGTGACCAGTCACAAGTGGTGTTCCTCAGTGCTGAGGCCACTCCTGTTTAATATTTTTATCAATGATCTTGACAAAGAGAGTGAGAGCACCCTCAGTAAGATTCAGAGGACACCAAGTTAGGTGGGTGTGTTGATCTACTTAAGGGTAGGAAGGATTTGCAGAGGGACTTGGACAGGCTGGATTGATGGGCTGAGGCCAATCATATGGGCTTCAACCAAGGCCAAGTGATAGATCCTGAACTTGTGTCACAACAACCCCAGGCAGGTCTACAGGCTTGGAGAAGAGTGGTTGGTAAGCTGCCCATTGGAAAAAGACCTGGGGGTTCTGGTTGGCAGCTGGTTGAATATATGTGCCCAGGTGGCCAAGAAGGCCAAAAGCATCCTGGTCTGGATCGGGAATAGTGTGGCCAGCAGGACTAGGGAAGTGATTTTACTCCTGTACTCGGCACTGGTGAGGCCACACTTCCAATACTGTGTCCAGTTTTAGGCCCCTCACCACAAGAAAGACATTGACGTGATGAAGAGTGTCCAAAGAAGGGCAACAAATGTGGTGAAGGGTCTAGAAACACACATTGTATGAGGAGCAGCTGAGGGAAATGGGGTTGTTTAGCCTGGAGGAAAGGAGGCTCAGGGGAGACCTTAGCACTCTCTACAGCAAGGAGAACCTCTGAAAGGAGGTTGTAGTGAGGTGTGGGCCAGTCTCTTCTCCCAGGCCAGTTCTTGCCAGAAATTTATTGTGATCTGGGAATAATGCAAAGAATTTCTTTATCTTTTTTTAACCTTCATAGACTGCATGCTAATAGCCTGGGCTCCAGCCTAAAGAATGTGCAGCCATTTTGTGTGCTTCCATTCCTGGCAGGCAGCTCTGGAGAGTAGATTTCAGCTTTTACTGCTCTTCTTATCATCAACCTAGTGCTCTGAAGCACTACAGTGCAGTGTCACTCCCAGCTCACTGGGTTCTTCTGCAGTGATCTGTACATAGACACCTTGCTTCAGAAGCAAGGAAGGTGGCTGCTACCATATATACCTGGTGGGCAGGGTGCTCAGACAGAAGTCAGGAGGGGCTTGTGAATCTTCTCCAATTCAGAAAGAGGTAGAAACTGAACCCGGGTCTTCAACTTCCTGATGTTAGTATGGAAAAGCATATATTATTGCTGGGCAGGCTTTAAAATGAGTGAGTTCTGCTCATCTGCAGTCCTTACCTCTGAGAGGGTTCCACATGCTGGACCAACCTTGTGCGCAGCCTTAAGGAGTTAACAAAGGTTGAGCAAGAGACCAGTACTTCAGGGGCTACTTCAACAGTTTCTTGAGGCCAGATGCCATGGTCTGGTCATCTCCATGCAACTAAACATTCTTAGCTTTTAAAGTAGGGTGGCTGCAGCCAAACCACTTTTTGGGAATGCTCCCAAAAGTCAGGGATGGTTCTGGCAGTTTAGCCACAAAGTCACTCATGGTCCAGCATCTGCATCCAGCTCTTGGTACTGTTTTTACTGGCATGACTGCAGCCTGCAGGACTGACTGGCTTGTTCCCCCGATGCATAGTAATCACACCCTGAAACTTTCTGATACACAACGAAGCAGATTTTAAAAAAAACAACAGACTGACTAGCTGACAGACAAGCCTGGTTTCACTAGCTCTGCAACTGCAGGAAGAAGAAAGGAGTTGAGGGATGTGAGCTGGCAAGATATTATCTTTAATAAGCAATATGTCACTTGTCATCACCAAGACCAAAGCTTCACTGCTTGAGAGTTCTCAGAAGATATGGTTTTTCTGTGTGGTTTGGCAGCTTTATGCTACTGGCACCAAATCACCCATGAGTGTTGGTACAGAGAATTTGAGAAAGGGAAAACTTTTACCACCTGAAATTTGATTACTCAGAATGAAATGAGACTAAAGAACATTAAAACAGAGACTCAGGATAAACTTTTAGTAGTAAAACAACAACAATAAAGAAAAACCTTTTCTTTAGTGCAAATTAAAATTCTAGGGAAAATTTTAATACCTAACATTAAAAAGCTCCTGCAGTTCTGGGGAACTTTGTCTTTCAGACAACCAGTAAGATGCATATTTTTTCAGAAGCCTGGTTCCCTGGAGAAAGAACATACTAGAGTAGTGATGGACACAAAGTGGAGCCTGTGATCTCTGCCCAAGAGTCCTTTCAGGAGTGGAGTCACATATTAAGAAGCTGCATAATTAAACTTGAATGGTTCATTAATTTGATAATAACAAAGTGCCAAGACTATATTAAATGCCCCAAACTCCCACCATTTAGCAACAAATCAAAAGGAAACTATGCAGATAGATGGTAAAATTACTGATAATACAGTTGGCACAATGAAGAACATTTAATAATACATGTTGAAATAATACCTGATAATACATCAAACAGGATGGGCTGTACTATACTAACACATTGCATTTCTAGTCTTTAGGAACCACTGTGAACTGCTTGCCAATGACGATCAAAGGCAGGCACCACTAGTCCATGGTACATAAACTCTTGAGGGTCTTGGGGATGTTTATCATTCTGTTGTTCAGTTTTACTGGTGGGAAGAGGACAAATGAGCAGATCTTTTTGAAGCAGAGCCACTTGTTTCAGTTTCCCATTTTTAAATTTAAAAAAGCTTTATATCATGCTGAAGAATAAACAACTTGTGAATTATTGTATGAAACACAAATAAATAGTTTCAAGTAAGTATATTTTTCTCTGCACTTGTTCTGCATTTCACAGCACAAAAGCAGTTTTACTCTGTGGCAGTATGATGGTACAGCTCACAACCCCATCAAATTTCTAAATAATAAGACTATTAGTTTCCAACCCAATGGGCTTTAGAAGATGAGAAAATGACACAATTATATTGAAATCCAACAGCAGAAATGTTATACGTGCACCTGCAAAATGTCTGCACATATAACACCTGAGCAATCAAAAGTCCAGCTCTCTGTTTACTAGTGTCCTCAAAGCTCCCTTCTGCATGCAGAAGCTGAGTTTACAGCAGTGAACAGCATTACTTGGCATCATGTTTCTGCTACGTGTTTACCAGTGAGTCTTTCTGGGTTTTCTAGTTTTTCATTATTTTCTGTTCTGTCAATTTAAATTGTAAGCTTCTTGGTACAAGAAGTATCTCTGACTTATCAAATAATTAAATTTGTTTAACTAGCCACATGTCTGAAAAAGCTGAAATCAAACATCTGCCCAGAGTATGAATGGAAATAAATTTTCTAACATTTTGCATTCTGTTTCATGACAATCTTGCCTTGTCAATTTAAAACTTTAATTATTTGGGTCAAGATAGCTCTCCACCTATGATTTACAAAGGCAATAGTCAGGATGGGTGGGTTCCATGGTTCCTGCACTGGGATGTCAGGGAGCTACTGCCTTTCCTCCCAGTTCTCCATTGGAAGTAGCACAAATCCCAGAGCTGACTGCTTATTTATGTTTTACAATCCAGGGGTTACAAAAAGCATCAGCTTTGTTTCTCAGGGGAATGGAAACATGTGGAAACAGCCTCTGGTTCAAATGGAGAGCTCTGTGACAGCCCACGACTCTTTCAGAAGGTATATGATATCTGTTGGAAGGACAGCATAGCAGGGCACCAGCAATCCAGGAGGTTCCTGGAATGCGTTGATGACAATTTCCTTCCCCAGGTGGTAGAGGGTGCTGTGCTGGTCCTTGTTCTCACCAACAAGGAGGGGCCAGTGGGTATCACAAAGCTCAAGGGCAGCCTTGGCTGCAGTGATCACAGAATGGTGAAATTCAAGATCCTTAGGGCAACAAGGAGGATGTGCAGCAACTTCACTACCCTGGACTTTCAGGAGAGCAGATTTTGACCTCTTTGATGCTGGTGGAGTACCAGGGGATAAATCCCTGAGGGGAGAGGGGCCCAAGAAAGCTGGACAATATTCAAGGGCCACCTCCTCCAAGACCAGGAGCAATGTCCCGAAAAAGGGCAAGACAGACAAGAATGCCAGGAGGCCTGCAAGGATGAACAAGGAGCTCCTGGTCAGATGATGCAAAAAGAAAGTCAACAGAGAATGGAAGCAGGGAAAGGTAGCTTGGGAGGATTACAAAGAAGTTGTCCAAGCAGCCAGAGATCAGGTTAGGAAAGCTAAAGCTCAGTTAGAATTAACTCTGGCCAGGGACATCACGGGTAGCAAGAAAAACTTCTACAGCTTTGTCAGTGATAAAAGGAAGTCTAGGAAAGGTGTGGGCCCTCTGTAGAAGGAAACAGGAGACCTAGTCACAAGGGATATGGAGAAAGCTGAGATACTCAATGACTTCTTTGCCTCAGAATTCACCAGCAAGGGCTCCAGCCACACCACCCAAGTTGCAAAAGCCAAAGACAGGAACTAGGAGAAGGAAGACCAGAAAAAGGAAAACAACCCCTATTGTCAAAAAGAGAATAAAGGCAGACCCAGGGAATTACAGTCCAATAAGTCTCACCTAAGTGCCCAGGAAGGTCATAGAGTAGATCCTCCTGAAGACTCTGCTAAGGCACATGGAAAATGAGGTGATTGGAGGTGATAGAAAACATGACTTCACCAAGGACAAGTTGTGCCTGACAACTCTAGTTGCCTTTTAAGATGGCGTTACAACATCAGTGAATAAGGAAGAGCAACTGACTTCACCTATCTGGACTTCTGCAAAGCATTCAGCACTGTCCCGCATGACATCCTAGTCTCTAAATTGGAAAGACATGGATTTGATGGATAGACAACTCAGTGGATAAGGAATTGGCTATGTGGTCACACTCAAAGAGTTGTGGTCAATGGCTCTATGTCCAGGTGGAGACGAGTGGTGTTCCTCAGACATCGGTACTGGGACCAGTGTTGTTTAACTTTTTTACTGGTGAGATGGACAGTGGGATCAAGTGCACCCCCAGCAAGTTTGCCAATGACACCAAGCTGTGTGGTGCTGTCAACACGCTGGAAGGAAGGGATGCCACCCAGGCTTGAGAGGTAGGCCTGTGCAAACCTCATCAAGTTCAATAAAGCTAAGTTCAAGGTCCTGCACTGGGCTGTGGCAGTCCCAAACACAAATATACTAGTTTTATATATATTTACATAGAGACCATGTTATTAGTATTTTCATTGAAGTTGTTCTAGCTTTTTTTTTTCTGATCATTAAGTCTCTCTCCCTTATTCCTTTTCTCTTCTCCTTTGGGCAGGGAAAGGGATTAACAGAGAGCATCTGTTATAAGTCTAGCAGACTTCCCTGACCCTAAATCTTGACAACAAGAAGGACATCGTCCTGTTGGAGTGCGTCCAGAGTAGGGCCATGAAGATAGAGGGCTGGAACACCTCTCCTACAAGGACAATCTGAGGTGGTTTGGCTTGTTCAGACTGGATAAGAGAAGATTCTGGGGAGATCTTATTGAAGCCTTCCAGTATCTGAAGGGGACCTACAAGAAAGCTGGGGAGGGACTTTTTACAAGGGCTTGAAGTGATAGTGCAAAGTATAATGGCTTTAAACTGGGAGACAGTAGAGTTAGATTAGAAATTAGGAAGAAGTCCTTCACTCTGAGGGTAGTAAGACACTGGAACAGGTTGCCTTCTCTGGAAGTGTTCAAGTCAAGGTTGGATGGGACTTTAAGCAACCTGGTCTAATGGGAGATGTCCCTGTCTATGGCAAAGGGTTTGTAACTATATGATTTTTAAGGTCCCTTTCAACCCAAGCCATTCTATGATTCTATGATCACAAGTACCTGTGTCAGCTCTCTGTCCCTTGGAGACCTGCCTGTTACCACTGCAAGTCTTTGCAGCCTCTAATCGCTGCCACAGATGATAGGGTTAAGTATAGACTGAAAGCCACATGTATGCTGCCAATGCAAGTACATTTAACAAGATAGCAGCAGAAATTTAGCCTGACTTCTAGGTGATTGATATTTTTTTTTCAAGACTAACATTTTGAGTGTATTTGATTATAAAAATCAAATAATGAAGAGAAATGCTTTTCTTCTGTCACAAGCCTGCTTTGAGGAGTGATGATTCTTCATTTCCTAACTTGATTTGTTTAGCTAATCTACTTGACCTCATGCAGACCTTCTGGTTTGATGCCTGAATGGTAAGGAGGAGATGTTCATGTGAGTGAGGAAGCCAGAGGGACTGCAAAGAAAACTGAAGCCCAAAGTACGTTTTTTTCTTAAGGAAAACGTTAAACCTGCATTTATTACAATGATTGTTACAAAGGTCTTCTCTATTCTATACATTTGTATTGTGGGAACTCAAAAATGCAATTATTAACCTTAAGATAGAACAGTAAATTTTTCACAACTGTCTTCTTGATTATATGAATTTGTTATGTGAGTAAGTCTTTGTGTGTCCCCTATGATCAAAAGGCAGGAATGTCTCTCAGACAGGTTACAGTCTGAGAGAAAGATGTTCAGAAGGCTTTATTTACTTCATACATCCTGAGTGGCCATCAGTCCATACCAGTCCCAAGTCTGATCCTGCAGTTTAATGTACTCTTTTAAATAAGCAACAACATCTTCCCTTATACAGGGGACCCAGCACAGACCTAAGGAGCAGATTAGGTCTTTACTGCTCTCTTATACTCCCTGTCACAAAGCATTAGGAAGGGCACTGGCCTTGCAAGATTTTGGTTAAGCCCAGATGGTCCTTTCCTCCCACACAGTTCTGTGTTTTCTTAGTCTTCCTTTCTCTGCCCAATTTTGTGCCAATATTTTTTAACCTCATCAGAAGGGAGAGAAATCTGCATCTCTGGAAGGGATGTAGGTACCCAGTAGCAGAAAACAACATCTGGAGGCCAAACAGCAAGTTGATTTGGGGCTCAAAGTGATCCCAGTCTGGGGATTGGTCTCACTGGCTGAAATAGCAAGTACATTTTTTCTTCTGCTATTGGCAGATCATCCTCAACTCTCTCTCTGGATTAATCTTCATCCTGACCAGAGGCCAAGTGACTACCAATCATGCAGAGAAGAGCTGTCCTTCCTGCACTCCTATCACAGCAAGCAGGATCATCACTTAACTTGAGACATGTTTTTTTCTGAGAGGAACACTAACAGCATCTGATTGAGAGATATAACCCTGAATGAGGGCCAGTGGCACTACCTACTTGAAGAAGGGGGTCTCTCTTGTTGACTTTCAAGTGAGAAACTGGCAAGAGGGAATATTAACATTCAGATGTAGGACTGGATAATAGTTTTGGGGGTGTACACCAAGATAGGCAGACGTTGTCTCTGTTCACATGGCAAAGAGGCCCCCTGGAGATCACACAGCTCAGTGCATCAGGGACATCATCTTTCGGTGATCATGCTCTGTATACTCTCTCCTAGCTAAAAGTATCATCTGTTGGGTTGATTGATCTCAGCTTTCTGTTCCAAAATAGTTGGTATTTAAAGTAGCTGGAGATTTCTATTACCTATACAATGTGACCTGAAGAGACCCAAAAGAACAAGCACCTTTATGGATAGTACTGTGCAGGTCTCCGGCTGCAGCAAATGCCTGAGCCTGGCACTTGTACTGGAGGGAGCTGGTGACATCGCTTGTGTTCAGTATGAGCAAATAAACGATCTGTTAAGGAAGGTGGTTGAACTGAGAGAGGAGGTAGAGAGATTAAGAACCATCAGAGAGCGCCAGAGTGAAATAAATTGGTGGAGCCACATCCTGAGGCAAGGGCAGCAGAGAGAGGCTCTGCAAGAAGTGATGGATCCCCTCCCCTCTTGTCACCAGGCAGAAGGAAGGGACCTAAGGGACAGGGGGGAATGGAGAGAGGACCCTCCTCAGAGAGGCAAGTGAAAACCTTCAAAGTCTCCCCCACCCTCCCAGTTACCCTTGAAAAATAGGTATGGGGCTTTAGAACATGAGGGCCAGGCAAATGATGATGGAGATGAAGAGTCATCACAGTGACTTCTTCACAGCGAGGGTAACAGGACACTGGAACAGGCTTCACAGAGAGGTTGTGGAGTCTCATTCTCTGGAGGCATTCAAACCACCTGGAACGTGTTCCTGTGTGACCTGATCTAGGTGATCCTGCTCCAGCAGGGGGATCCGACTGGATGATCTTTCGACATCCCTTCCAATCCCTAACATTCTGTGATTCTGTGATACTCTCACCTTTATAGCATAGAGCATTTTAATGGGCAACTGGAAGGGAGCTGGTTAATATGCACAGGCTTGGACTCATCCTCCTCTTTGGCAACTAGACATGTAGCAACAGGCAGCTTAATTCAACTTTAAAACCCATACAGCCATGTTCTTTGTTAGCTGAGAGGTGACTAACATCAGCAACACACACTTGAGAGTCACAATCTGTTTAACTTGTTACCTGCTTTAAATACCTTTAAATGATAGTTACTTTCCAACACACAGATCATTATTTTGCTGAGGATATTTATAACATAACAGACATTTTTCAAAGTGCCAGTAAGCCCTAAGTCTGAGATTTTGACTTCAGAAGGAAAGGCTGAAAACTGTTGAGAGAAACAGAGAGTAGTGGTCTGCAGGAAACTTTGTCTAGAAATAGCTTTATGTGCTTTGGCCAGATAAGACATATTTGAACATGCACCTTTAGGTACCCTATATTAAGTAAGTGCTTACTGCTGCTCCTGAGTGATTTGTAACAGTGCATGCTGTCTGCTGGGAAAAAAAGACTCCTAATAGAAATAAAGGATAATAGTGTCTAAAACAGTGGAAAATTTGAATCTTTCCATTGCCTTTAATGGGCTTTGGAGCCCTCCCAAACAAGCTGCAGCGATGTGCTGCTCATTGTAATTCACTGGCTTTTGCCCCTGCCTTGTGGCCAGAAAATGTTGTTTAGCAAAGTGTGTGCTGCCTGCAGCAGCTCTACACTCCTTCATCCTATGGGATGCAGGCAACACCAACAGCAGCAGCCAGGCGTAGTGCCATGCTTGTGACTGAGGGTGGTCTGAGATGGAAAGGGAAACTCATCAAAGGTAGAGGCCAGCTCCAGCAGTTGTCACAGATGAAGCCCTTCTTCATTGTGCCCTGCCAGGGGACCTCAAAGTCACAACCAAGAAATTGTTCCTGCAAAGCAGGGAAGACTTTGCAGATAACCAGAGTTCATGATCAAGGTGCTTATCCTTAGGTTTTGCTCCCTGGGCAGGGGTCACCAAGGTGCAGTTCCCTGAGTCTATCATCCCTCTAGAGCCCTTGGAAGGAAGCGGTAGTTGCCAACAGTCACATTTGCTCCTTGCCCACAGCCACCATATTTATGGTCCTGTTCTCTCTAAGCTTATCAGGCTGGTGGGTTTGAATTCAACTCCATTATTGATGTGAATAGGAGTTGCAGGCTCTTTTCTCCACACTGGATTCCTTCAAGTTATACATATGCAAAACTGGTTTGGACTTAGTCTTTGGTGCACAGACTTGTGCCACACACCTCGGAAATTAGAAGACTGAACAATTACTAAATACAGAGCTCCTTGATGAAGCTGCTGAATTAATGCTCACAGCAAGGTTTAGCTGCAGAGCTCTTGGCAGTTTCATTAATTAAAATTACTTCCAGCCACATTGTGTGTGAAGCACTGTGACTCCAGGTAGACTCACATCTCCTGTCAGGCATAAGGAAACACAACCATCAGCTTTCCTTCCTATGGAACTATTAAGACGCAGTATGAAGGAGACCAGGCATCACATCCCATTACAGCTTTTTTGGGCCTACAAGAAAGCTGGAGAGGGACTTTTTACAAGGGCATGTAGCAACAGAATGAGGGGCAATGGTGTTAAACTAGAGAAGGGTAGATTTAGAGCGGATGTTAGGAAGAAGTTCTTTATTATGAGAGTGGTAGAACACTGGGACAGGTTGCCCCGGGAGGTGGTAGAGGCCCCATCCCTGAAGACATTCGAGGTCAGACTTTATGGTTCTCTGAGAAACCTGATCTAGTTGAGGATGTCCTTGCTCACTGCAGGAGGGTTGGACTAGATGGCCTTTAGAGGTTTCTTCCAACCGGAGGTGTTCTATGATTCTAAGACAGATGGCTTTTTTGAGAAGTTCACTTTATTCATTAAGAAAAACTGACTTGTTAAATCCAGCCTATGAATTCAGAAGTTAGGATAGGTGCAAGATTATAATCAGAGAAATAAAATATTAGCCTTTCTGCATCATAAAAATCCATGCATTCATTTTTAGTAAGCAGATAAAAGGACTTCTACAACCAGTGCTTGTTCACTGACTGTAAGCTAACAACTAAAATCTTGGCACTGATCTTCAGCACATTTGCTGAGACAAAATATCATTATTAACAATTAGAGCAGTGTTATTCTAAAATATTTTGCTGCACTTGATCAATTATCTGCATAATCACTGACAGAAGTTTACAATGATACCAAAGCACAGAGCTGAGTTCTTTCTTCCTGTTTTCTAGTCTTAGCCTCAAATTAAAAATCAGTATAAGCCAGTGGAGTTAACCTATGTGTACAACAGCATCATGCAGCATTATCACATCCAAGTTTATACAGAGACTTACTCCTTCCATATTTACTAATCTGAATTTGTTCAACCACATTTCAGCACACATACACGCTCACAGGGCTCCCCATACTCTGACAACTCCACGCTGTATGAACATTGTCTTGGTCGGATTCTCCACTTCTGAAAGCATTCCACAGTGCAGCTCAGTGCTGGTGGCACTGCCCACCTGAGAAGCATAAGCACTGAGAATGTCTCCATCTGATAACACAGATTGCTCTCTGCAAACCCAGGTCTATAAAAAGATCCTGCAATCACATTCCTCCTAAAGCAGATTTTGGAATCCAAGAGGTCCTGCATAATTGAAAAGCTATGAAGTAGACAAATACGTGGTGGTACTGCAAAGTCCTGATGAGTCATCCGAATTACAAACAGAACTGGAGTGTGTTGCCTCACCAGTTTAGCTGCGAGGAAGGTATTTTGGTTTATTTTGCAGGCCTGTAGTTTACAACCCTTTTACATCCTCTTACTGAGTGGTTTGTCTACAGTTCCAAGGAAACTAATTATTCTGCTGAAAGTCTCATTTTGTCTTTGAGGCTTATCTTTGCATTGTCATTGATATATAAATAGAATCTTAGCTAAAAATAAGCTTTTGAAAAAGTTTATCAGGGGCTTGCTTTCATATCAATAAACACTTGTGTGTTTGTGTGCATGCATGACATACAAATGTGCAAGTTTTGAGAAATTGGCTCAATATAGAAAAAAGCCCAAAGAACTAAAGTGCATTCTGTTGCCAACACTTTCCTATTATTGGGAAAAAACAGATAGGTGAAATTGTTGAGGTATTTCTCTAAGAACAAAGTCTGCCATTCCTAATATGAAGCCAAAATAATTATTTTTAGGAGGTCCTAAAAGGTATGAATGTCAGGCGTGAAAGAGGCTGTCATTTTAAAATGGCAGAATTTATACTCAGGAGGGTGTTGAGAAGATGAACACTAACACAGAACAAGTGGTACCTCTGCAGCTCTTGGTGAGTGTCTGAAAACCTCAGGATTTAGGTGTCCACATCATGTTGTTAATCACAAAGTGACCAGCAAGATGACCTATGGAAGAACATAATCTAAAACTCAATGTTTTTGGAAGATAGCCAATATTTTTTCCTTCATGCAAATTTTTGTGCCCTCAGTGGTAAACAGCTACCAGAGGATTTAACTTCTGATCCCCTAAATCTAAGCTCCTATAAAACTTATTAGTAGATTTTCCAGCACTGACTGATCCTTTCTGATGTGCATTCCAGAAGAAAGAGTTAAACTATAGGGACAAGCAAATGCCTATCAGTAAAATTAATTGTGCATCTACTAGATAATAAAAAGGAACTAATGTCAAGTGAATGACGATAATTAGAGCTTAAAAGGATTCTTCAGTGTCATTTCATTAGTGTCTGAAGTCCTGTGAATGAACACCAGAGATACACTGTGAAGAGTTTTCACTTCTCTAGGTTTGATTTCCATTTCATATAGACGAAGGTTTTACATTAAATGTAAACTGTTTATCTTGCCTGTCTTACCTTTTGCACAACTGTTCATGATTTCAGAAGAATGAAGATTGTTTTAGAGTTACAGAAAAGACCAATAATTTGGCATTTTGTGGTATCTTGAAGACTAGTTGTGTCAAAAGGAATAATGAAAGTGATGTTAAATTAATGTGTACAAAAAATGGAGAAGTCAGAATGTTCCATGTCCATACCTAAAAGGATTTCTCAATTAATGGTGAATTGCCTTACTGGGCCAGAGCCACACAACTTTAGTCCTTCACCTTCTAAAAGTTACCATTCTGAGTACTATGCAGGTCTCACATCTTTGCTTTGTGTAATGATTTGTTTTCCTATGAGTAATTAAAGAGATATTACAACTAAACATGGTAGCTCTTAATAATACAGAAGTGAGACATAAATTTTTAACTCTACATGTATAGGACATATATAAACCCAACTATTTGTGTTTTTCTAAACTTTTAGCTTGGACATCATCTTACAGGAATGAGCACAATGCTGATTATGTATTTTATTTTAAAAAATCCATTTTAAATATGGATAGAGGAGAAAAACAAAGAGCTTTTTCTGCCCTTGATTGAGCCTGAAGATACATATATATATATATCTATATATATATGTATATGTATGTTGTTGTTTTTTCCAGGTCTTTTCTGAAGAAATAAGTAGCATATATCAAGAATTGTATCTTGGTTTCGGTTCTGGTCATACTAATATAGGGATTCAGTCAACTGGAGAGTTTTAGGATTGCTTAACTTTATAGCTGTCTTAAAGGTATATAGCCTTACTTTCTTCTTAGAGAAGAGGAAACAAATGTATTCCCTAAGACAGATTTCTAAAATAGGTCAAGTGAAGCACTCTTTAAAATTGCCTGTTGCTCTTCATTGACTAGGGAACATTGGGTATACAGGAATCAGTTTGACACAAGAACCTAAATTTAGGTACTTGCTGGTGCACTAGTTTGCTATGCTCCCATTACAGTCATTGGAGCCTGAAGAGCAATTCACCTCACCATAAAGTAGGTACCTAGTGGCTGGTCAGCTGAATCATTCTTTGAGTGCTTTTACTAGATCTTCATTAATGTTAATGGGAGCTTGGAGATTTTATATGTAGTTGCTTGTATTTAGGGGACTTGATCTCCCATCAGAAGTGTTAGCGGTCTAACTTAGAAGAAAAAGCAAGAACAAAGCATGCTTCAGCAGGAAATGAAGACCAAGACATTTGATAGAGAAGCATGGCTACTGACACAGTTGGTGGTTGGGTTTCATATAGACAGTTGGGCACTGGCATAACAACAGTGCTGTTAAGGAGCCAAGCCATCAACCTGGAGCTACAATTCCATAAAACAACTGACAATGAGATGGTGCCTTGTGTAGTGGTAAGTCACCCTTGGATATCATATTTACCATGAGGTAAGTTCTTATTCAGCATTTGAGCAACATGCACTCTCAGCTAGGATCCATGATAGGATGCTGATACATTTACCTTGTCTTAAATCCTGCCTCATTCCTGACATGAGACATGTAAAGTCCATTGCTGCAATGACAACTCAAAAGGGAAAGATATAAACCCTCTCTAAAAAGTAAAAAGTTGTTTGCAGATGACTCCTTTAGGAAGGAACTCGGAGACTACTTCACTATTCCAAAGATGGCAAGGATGATGATCCAGTATACTTTCTTCTCAGCTCCCTCTACAGTGGGTTAATGTAGACTTGATATGTCAGTGATTTAACTTTCAGTCACTCCATGCAGTATTCACAGAGAAAACATGTACACATGCTCAAGAACCTGCTTCAGGAGTTAGGTTGTATTGGACTCTGAATTAGACCTTTAAACTCTTAAGAAATTAATTTAATTTAATTGCAGAGTTGTTGTGCACCCACAGAGTTTAGGCAAGTCCAGAAGGAAGTGACAGCCCTGTCAGAGGTATACAAATTTTGGAGATGACAAAAAACAAGCAATGTGCTCAGTCAGATGATTTGCCTTTTCTTTGTATACACTATTAAGGGAGGATTCCAGTGCTTCTGAACTGGGGATAAGTCCTTTCCAACCTTTGTTTTTTGCCAGACTTTAAGTAGCACCGGTAGAAGCCCTTGCCTGGGCAGAAGGTCCAGGTGAAAACAAGAAAGACAAGTAATCCATGGTGACCTTACGAACCACTTAACCTCTCTCAATTTGCAGGCTATGGGTAAGCCTGTGTATTGGCTGTGGATTTTAAGTTGTGGGTTTTAGGAGGTGAGCTTTCACCAGGTACCGGGACCTCATCCATGAAACAGAGATTGTAAAAGATTAACCTATTCAACTTTCATCTCTTCAGTCACTTGGTGTGTTCCTCCAGGCCTGCAGCTTCAGTCGAAGCTGTGTCCTTTGCACTGCAGCTAGTAGCGAGGCTGGATATTACACTGACCTTTAAAACTTACTGAAGCCTCTTTGGCCTTTAGGGAGCAGGAAGAGCCCTCCCATACCCCAGGAATGTCCTTTCCCCAGGTTCTCCTCTTCAGCCCACCTGTAATCATTGGGCAATTACCTCATGGGGAACAGCTTTCCAAATTTGCTTTTAAATACAGAAAAGCTTTCATTTTTTTTATTGTGTTAGAGTGATTAGCCAAATGTCTTTGTGAAGCCAATTGCTTTAGAGTGTTGCATTATGAACTAATTTCATTACTACTTGGCAAGAAGCAGCAATTAGAAGTCTCCTTGCACCAGGGTTTACAGAAAGGGATGGAGGCCAGCACTGTAATTTCAGTAAATACAACCGCATCTTACCACATCACTGCACTAAACAGGCAACTCACAGAGAGCAACCAACAGGAATGCAAAATATCCACGAGCTGGGGACTTCATCCTTGTTAATGAAGGGAAGAACCATCATCCCTTCATATTTACCCAAACAGATAGAAAACTCAAACTCTATTTATCTTGCTAATCCTTCAGTACTTCATATGGAACACATGGGAACATTGAAGGCATGCTTGTATAAATGAAGTAGGATAGAGTTTAAATCAAGAAGACAAATCTTCAACTAGAATAATGTGTGTGAGAAACTCTACCAGTATTTTTCTCAAAAAAAAAAAAAAAAAAAGTCATTTGAAAGGTGAGAATTCTAGAGAAAACTAGAAGTTTGCCTATTTTTTTCTAGAAATTACATACATGCTGTCTTCTGCAAGGTCATGGGTGCTAAGCAAGTCTACTTTGTTTCATGCGAAAGCTAATGCCTGCTGGAAATGATGAAAACGGAAGAAAAAACAATCCAGCTGCCACCAGCTTGCTCACCAAAGTTATGTATGTTATCATGCATGCAGTTGTACTGGCTCTGGCTGGGTTGGAGGTAACCTTGTTCATACAGCCCATATAGTGCTGTGCTTTGGATTTGTGACCAAAACAGTGCTGATAACACCAGTGTTTATGTGATTGCTGAACAGATCTTGCACAGTGTCAAGGACTTCTCTGTTTCTCACTCTGTCCCATCCCAATGAATAGGTCAGGAGTGGACAAGAGAGGAAAACCAATCAGGACAGCTGACTCAAACTGGCCAAAAGAATACTCCATGTCATATGACACTGTGCTCAGCAATAAAAAGATGGGGAGTTCTGTCTTCTAAGTTAGCCACAGCTTGGTACATCAGTCTGCTTGTAGGAGGTAATGCATAATTTCCTTTGCATAATTTGTTTTCTTTTTCCTCTCTTCATTTATTAGACTTTCATAATCTTGATCCACAAATTTTCTCACCGTCCTGGTCTGAGTGAGAATAGAACTAATGCTATTCAGTGATTTTACTTTTCATCTCAGTTCTTCTAACTGCACTGTCTGAAGTTAGCAGAACGTTTCCACAGGCAGTGTCTGCTTCTAGCAGTCGTAACACCCCATGTTTTGAGTTAGTACCAAGGATTGGTGTGCAGACCAAGGCCACTGCTGGATCTTGTGTACCACATTGGGGGGTGCAGAAAGTGAAAGGCTGAGCCTGCAGGGAGGAGTGGACAGGGCAGGTGACCCTAAACTGACCAGCAAAGGATTCCAGCCCATATACATCATATTCAATATAAAGTTGAGGGATCATGAGGGTTAAGCTTCTCTTCTTCAATGGCTGGCATCTGAGGAGGACTCTGTCCTTCTGCCTTTGATCCCAATCCATGTGTTCCTGAGCTCAGCTCCAGAATCCAGGTTCTGAATCCAGTTCCTGCCTGCTGCTGAGTCCATTCTGAGACTTCCTTAGTGCCTGCTCCACAGCATCAGTGGTGACAGTGATGTAGTTGCCATCAGGGGAGATTGGGTTCATTACTGGTTTTGTATATATTTGTATATATTTTCCATTTTATTATTATTACTTTTATTACCCCTTATTTCAGTTATATTTCACTGCTGGGCTGAATTTTGCCAGTTACTAAGCACCTGCCACTCTGGATCCCGCTCACAAGTCAACAACACTCCAACTCTTTTCAAAAGGAAGAGGAAGTAGTCTTATTTCTTAACCCATTTCCTGTAACATCCACTGGACTTGAGAGCCTTGGGAACCTCAGTCTCAAAAAAATCACTTTATTTCTCAGTGTGAGAAACAGAAAGGAACTTAGCACACACAGCTGTGCTGTAAGAACATTTGAGAGATGCAACATGTTGGAGAAACTCAGCTCTCTAGTACTAGAGTGCTACAGTTCTCACACCAGACATGGCTTTTGCTTTTCTGTTTAATGGGGTTCAGTATATTCTATCCTGCCCAAACAAAGCTGATTCTTAATGCTGGGGTGGCTGATTGTCAGAGGTGCTGAGTAGCTGGGCTGTCAACACAGAGGATATTCCAGGATCCTATGTCTAGTTCAAAACACAGACTTGAACTCAATAATTAACCTTCCTCGTTGCTACCCAGGATGCTAGTGACAAGGGATGCCTAGACTGATTTCACAGCTCTTACTCTTACAGACTTTCTGTTTTGTTGACCTTATTGATGGAGCTAAGAAAAATAAAGTGGAAGAATGACTCTCAAACTAACCAGGAACTCCTGAGGGAACATCTTTTAGAAAGGGTGGGTGAGGGCAAGAAGGGTGTAGATGTGAGCTCATATTTTGCTTTTCTCTGCTATCAAGGCATCTTGATACTACATCAACAACTGACCTAATCTACCTGCATGAACAAGGTCATTAACACTTGAGACTGGGAAATCTGAGATATTTTATCTGCTATAATTTCTTTTGTGTGACAAGGGAAAGAGCAGGTGGGAAAGGTCATAGGAGTGAACAGCTAAAAAGACAGTAGTGGCTGTACTCACTGTCCTTTCTACCAATTTAAGGAGATTTTTCTGAGCAGTACATTGATGGAAATTTTTCTCATGCATTTCTTTCCCCATAATTTTTTCTTATTTCTCTGCTACTAGTTTCAGGTCAAAAGAGCATTACTTTGACCTGTAATTGGTGATTAGTGTTTATTATTACAAGCACTGATCCTTCCCACATATCTCGACACTGTCTTGATTGGTTTATGCCTTTGAATGGGTATCAAAAGTGACGTATTACTTTCTCTAGATTTTTTATCTTGAGATGGTCATAAAGTAGTCTACTAAGTGACATGTTTAAGACCTTTCTTGAATTAATATAACAAATGTTATGTTTTATATCACACACAATGTTCCCTCCTGATCCCAAAACATTAAATTTATGTTACCATCTTCCATCAGATTGTTATTTCTCAAAGAGGAAGAGAGACATTTTCTCTGCTTTGTTTCACATGCATCCTTGAAATTTGTCAGTTTTATAGGCGACAATTCTTTATGAGCCTCGCTTTTGATATTACTAGCCTTCAAATATGAGGTGTCTCATTGAAGAGGTACACAGTTATAGTTATATAACATATCAGGCTCATTCAGAGTGTTTTCCACTAACGAATGATGCCACTTTTTCTGTCAAAGTCTTGCCTGAATTAATCTCTTCGACAAAATAAAAAATATGCCCAGCTCAGATCTGGTCTCCCAACAACTTATATCAGAAATTGTTTAATGGACTTACAGAGGGAAGACTGCTGTAGGTCAGCTGTGAAAGATCAAAAATTGCTCAATGAATGTAAAGAGGGAACATTACTGTGAAATTAGGTCCTTTGTTTCATTTCTAATCTTCCAAGAACAGATGAAAGTTCTTTACACAGGAGTATAAATAATAGTAGTTCTATTCCAATACTTAGCTGCTTTTGTGTGTGAATTGAGCAGGTTGCATGAATTGTTCTATTCACATCTGTATTACTAAAATTAAAACAATAATCTAAAACCCAAGGTCCAAATATGCATCACATTGGATCAAAAATTTGGAGTTCAGCCCATTTTTAGTAATGCTGATATACTGGAATCCATACAAGCCTTATGTAAGCCAGAGCATTTAAATAAAAGCTTCCCACTCACATCCTTACAGCACCAAACCTCCAGTGTGATATAGACATAAATACACGTAGACACATACATACCTATGCTACTATTGTGAAGAATTAGGTCTTCATGGCTGCAGTACATTCCTAGTGCCCTATAGTTTCAATGCATCTTACAAAGACTCTAAGATCATAAGTTTCAGAGAGAAAATAGGTTTAATGTTTATAAATATATTTGTCAGGCCCCTTTAAGTGAGTTAAGAAGAATAATTCAACTGTTTTGAAAACATTTAGGGCTTTATTCTTTTGCATTAAAAAACAGTAGAAAAGACCACCACACATACAGGCCATTTGAAGTGATACCTGTGCTCACAAGCAAAGAACCCTCTCCACTAAAAAGATGTCTTTTATTTAACTTCGTACATGTGTAAGGGCATGTAGAATCATAGAATCATTTTGATTGGAAGAGACCTTTAAGATCATCAAGTCCAACTGTTAGCACAGCACTGCCAGGTCACCACTAAACCATGTCCCTAAGCAACACATCTACATGTCTTTTAAATACCTCCAGGGATGGGGACTCCACCATTTCTCTGCACAGACTGTTCCAGTGCTTTACAACCCTTTCTGTGAAGAAATTTTTCCTAATGTCCAATCTAAATCTCCCCTGGTGCAACTTGAGGACATTTCTTCTTGCCCAATTGCTTGTTACCTGGGAGAAGAGATAGATCCCCACTTTGTTACAACCTTCTTTCAGGTAGTTGTAGAGAGTGATAGAGTCTCCCACGAGCCTCCTTTCTCCCAGGCTAAACAACCCCAGCTCCCTCAGCTGCTCCTCCTAAGGTTTGGTCTCTAGACTCTTCAACAGCCATTCTTTGGACATGATATATGGCTAGGCAATGAAATACCACATTTCAAGCACTCCAGGGCCAGCAGGTTTTATAAATGTGCTACTTAAAGACAGGTCTGAATCAAAAACTCAGGTAACTCACATTCCAGCATGCACACACAAGCCCTTTGCTTATGATATGAGCCCAAGTGAAGTACATCTTCATTCTGTTTGAAGTGATTCAAACATTGGCAACAACAGAGAATATAAGCAAGTCCCTTTTGTGATTCTACTTTATTTAGTTATGGAGATTATCACAGGTACTCACATGCTTTGGGTTTTCCCTGATAAAGGATTCATGATTCCTAGAAGTATTTTCATCCTGACAAGCAGCAAGTAGGTTTCTTCTAAGAAATATAATAGAAACTTGCCACTTCTCTAAAAGTGGTAGGTATTGATTGTTCTGCTACTGTCAAATATAGTTCCGGAAAAAAAGTATAAAGTCACCAGCAACACCACAAAAGCTCTTGAATCTCCTAAAACTCTTTCTGGGAAAAAAAATGCAGTTTGACAGATCTGTCAGGAGAGCTTTTCCTCTTTCATAGCACATCTCTAAAACGCAAGTGTGATGTTACTACAGTAGCTCCCTTCTTGCCAAGCACATGAGGATCCCTTCTTAAGCTTTGCTGTAAGATGCAAGAGTACAGTAAGCCACAGGCCAGCAGAATTTCAGAGGGACCATTTTTCTACAGCACTGTGAACCCCAGGGCAGCTGTACCTTCTGCCAATGACACCATGTTATTGTCAGCACTCACCCTGGGGTGCAGAGAAGGGGGAGATCTGTGCCAGAGATTTCAAACATCTCCACGTAGCTCCTCACAGCTCCAAGAATGGGATCTACAGGACTGCATTAACTTCATAGAATGATGTTGATAGATTATGTGCCTGATAGTTAAACAGCCTAACAAGCCAAGTCAAACTCGGCCCCCATATTAAAACAAAACAAAATAAAGCAAAATCCTCATTTCAGAAAAAAACCAACCAAAACCTCACATTGATTCAGAGTTTCCAGAAGAACATTCACACAGGCCTCAATATTTAAGAGAATTAGTTGAAAAACGAATAGGCTTTCTTTAGAGCATTTATTTCCCTATAGTGGAATCCTGGGTACAGATTTCATTTTTCCCTTTTATATAGGATATGTGAAAAACAACTATACTTTGTACACTCAAAAGCACTTAAATAAACACAAGGGCATAGTCAAGTTATACATATTTAAACACAGGAGGTCACAAGCTGAATGTGAATCAGCCTGTATCACTTCTATGGAAGACACAGACATATCTAGGGGTACGCTAGAAAATATGAAGAGATGTGCTGTGTTTCAACACACATGGAAAAATCTAAACTCCACTGA
This sequence comes from Actenoides lindsayi, assembly GCA_025331215.1. Taxonomy (NCBI): domain Eukaryota; kingdom Metazoa; phylum Chordata; class Aves; order Coraciiformes; family Alcedinidae; genus Actenoides; species Actenoides lindsayi. Next base: position 78,656 of record WTSP01026190.1, read on the forward strand.
TGACTTATGGGGACTGACAAATCATGTACTGCTTTGGGATCTGTGCTTGAAGGCATACGCAGCTGTAAAGTTTCTATAGCTGGGCTATTAAAGCTGGAGAAGACAGAGAATCAATATTGCAGTGTTTTCCTCAGGTGTAAAACTGCTGGAAGTGGCCTCTGCACAGTAGTTTGATGTCATTAGCTCATCTAAGGTTATCTTTAGATAATACCCTGTAAGAGAAGCAGAGAAGCTCTCAGTCACTGTGTTGAGCTTCCTGCAGAAACTTCAGGCAGGCAGGGACTGACGTGAGCAAGAGAAGAAGGGACTACCCTACAGCAAGGAGTGCAGAAGTGCTTTTAGCCAGCTTGGCTGTCTGTGGTGGGTGACCTTGGCTGGATTCCAGGAGCCCACCAAAACTGCTCTTTCCATCCCCTTCTCAAGTGGACAGGGGAGAGAAATATAACAAAAGGCTTGTGGGTCAAGCTAATGACAGAGAGATCATTGAGCAATTACTGTCACAGGCAAAACAGACTCCACTTGGGGAAAATTAATTAATACATATTAAGTGAGAGTAGGATAATAGGAAATAAAACCTAAATCTTAAAACACTCTCCTCCAACCCTTTCCTTCTTCACAGTCTCAACTTTATCCCTGATTTCTCTACCTCCTCCTCCAGAGTTCAGGGGAATGGGAATGGGGGTTGAGGTCAGTTCATCACACATTGTTTCTGCTGCTCCTTCGTCCTCAAGGGGAGGGCTCCTCACACTCTTCCCCTGTTCCAGCATGGAGTCCTTCCCACAGGGGACAATCCTTCACAAACTTCTCCCACATTAGTCATTCCCACAGATTGCTGTTCCTTATGAGCTGTTCCAGCATGGGTCCCTTGAACAGTGTGTAGTCCTTCAGGAACAGACTGCTACAGCATGGGGGCCCCCAGAGTGACAAGTCCTGCCACCAAACCTGCTCCAGCATGAGCTCCTCTCTCCATGGGTCCACAGATCCTGCAAGGAGCCTGCTCCAGCACAGGATCCCCATGGGGTCACAGACTCCTTTGGGCATCCGCCTGCTCAGGTGTGGGGTTCCCACTGACAGCAGGTGGATATCTGTTTGACCGTGAACCTTCATGAGCTGCAGGGGGACAGCCTGCCTTACCACGGTCTAAATCACAGGCCACAGGGGATCTCTGGCATGATTACTTGGTGAAGAGGCATAGTCCCTTCTCTCCCTTCATTCATTAATACATAGGGTTTTTAAAATGAGAAGACACTTTAGTAGATACATGAATTTTAAAGGGCAATTATTTAATCAGGAAAAGAGATGATTAGGACTAATTAGGGCTACTCAGACTTAAAATTCCCATATAGTTGAAGCGTTTAAACATTTGCTAAGTAGCTGGTTGTAAGTGGACCTAGAGTTGATACATTTTCCAAGAGAAGAACTGTTCTTATATTTCTTTTGAACTCTCTATTTCCTGTACTTGTCTCATTCATGTATATATTGCCACTGAAGAGGATATCATTTGAGGAATCCAGATGAAAGTAACTGGAAGTTGGTACCCTTTTACTGAAGGCCATGAAGCATTAGGGACCAGACCTCAGTTTATCTTTTAACAGTCATGCAGACTGTCTCGTACTGTTCTCACTTTTCCTTGAATAATCATCTCTTCTCTTGGTAGGTAGAGGTAATTAATGTCTGAAAAATACTTTAAATCAGGGCTGAAAGAAACTACACAAGAATGATGGTTATTTAGAACAACTTCAGAAACAGTCACTGTATAATTACTAATGTTACTTCCAGTTTGAATTTCCATGGGTAAATTGCAAGACTCATACCCCACCAGAAGCTGATCATTTCTTGTACCTGGAAGATGTTTGTATGAGCTTTATTGTTTGCCTATTATCTGAATGAAATCTTTCTCAATGGTAAGAAAAGTAAGAAAAGAGTTTTACTCCCATCCATCTTACTGCACCAGAGCTCTTTGAAGAGCCCTGTTCACCATCATTCTCCTGACAAGAATCTGGGTCCGACGCTAACACTCCTTCCCTGTGCAGAATTTAATTTGATTCCTTCTCTGCAAAGTAAATTAAAATTTTTCACTTTTCCTTAACTTTTCCTTTTATTTAGGTATATAACTCCTTACAGATTTTACAATCAAACCCCTCCAGTTTCAGCACGTTCTAGAAATGCTTATTCAATCTTTTCATGTACTTCTGATTTGACTAGATCTAAATAACTTGCTGAACTAACTAAAAGATCAGAGATCTGAGGAAATTGTTTTCCTGGATGTAATTCAGCAGACAGGCTTCCTCTGGAGGTCTTCAGAGACAACCTCCTCTCCACTAAGTTTTTTGTGGAGTGAATTCACTCAACATCTATGTTTTAGGTGCAATTGAAATGACCAGATTATACAGGACACTCAAAGCACACAATAAACAAATCCCAGTCTTAATGACTAGAACATAATTGGGCAGCAGTAATTATTCCAGATGCCTGTATGGAAATACATTTTTTTAAAAATAGATAAATAATATTCATTGATATTTCCTCGCATATATACTCAGAACTTGTTGCATCAGCTTGACAGCAATAAGCCCTTGCTAATTACCTACGTTCTCTCCATGCTTCTGTGGGAAGAGGTTTACTGCAGATTCTGAATAAATGTGTGTCAACCATATCTTAGACTATGGGCTTTATACCCAGGCTATGGTTTCATTGTCATGTAGTATGGGAATCAGTTTTCATATTTTAAGTGTGTGGATTGTGTACAGACAAAGGTATTTAGATGTTTGCTGGGGCTTCCAAAAACATCGAAATGCTTGAAATTGTCCAGATTTGTACCAATTCCTGGTACCAAATAGCTCAAACACAACCTTCACAGCACCCATCTGCCTTATTAGGCACTTAAAGACTTGTTAAAAACAGGAGGAGCAGACAGGTCTCTTAAGATATCAAGAGTAACAGCCTTTGGTCCTCTCTGCAGTGGACAGCTGAAGTTTTTTCTATGTATGCACAAAAACCCAGCCCTTCGGGGAATCTCAAAACCAACCATGTTTGTGCTATGGAGCTGGATCACCACAGGGTGATCCAGAATACAGGGACTGGAATAGAACTCCTTTAATAGTTCTGCAGGAGTGCCTGAAGCATAGCCCAAATCACAGCCCAAATCGCCTGCGATCTCTCTGCATCAGGCAGACAAAGTGCAACCAGCATTTTGCCTGTGGAAAACAGGAGCAGTAAGAAGATTGTGCAGCCAAGAAGTACCGCTTAGCATCAAAAGTGCAAACCAACCAATATAAAATCCCCCAAAACTGTAAGAAGACGACAAAGATCTGCTTAAACTCAGGGGTTCCTTCTAAACTGCTCCCTAGCAGCTCCCCAAAATGCATCTGGGAGTCAGACCACAGAAGTCTGATCCCGAGATTGCGCTTCTAGTTGAACACAGAGAAAAAGAAGCAAAGCTGCCACACAGAGCCACCCAACAGCGGCTGCACTGACAGCGGAAGCATAAAACTTCACCGCAGTTCTCCTTCATCCAGAGAACATTCCAGAGCTCACTTCCCACTTCTCCAGAACAAGTAGGTTGTCACACTAGAAACTGCCCTGCTGAATCCCTGCCTCGGTGATGTATAAATGGTAAGGTCCTGGAGGATGAGCAGACAGGACTCTCAAGTTCTGCCAAATATCAAGGGTACCAGCCTTTGGTCCTCTCCGGACTTTTTCTGCACGGACTACCAGGACAACTCCTGTGGGCATCTTGCTCCTGAAAACCTTTTTTTCCAAGGATGCTGCAGAAGAAAGATGCAGGCTTTTTACTCCTGGAGTTCCAGCAGTCCCCTCCTGTACATGCTCTCGGCCATCACTCCCCATCACATCGTAAACACGCATCAAGGAGACTCCTGGAGGCAGAAGGCAAAATGAGGAAG
>WTSP01026190.1:82660-93249 GCA_025331215.1 Actenoides lindsayi
GAACCAACCACATTTGTGCTGAGGAGATGGATCACCACAGGGTACAAAACTAATTCCAGAAGACAGGGACTGGAATACGACTCCCTCAATACTCCTAACAAGAGTGCCTGAACCAGTCACTGTTTGTGGTGTCAGGCAGAGCCTCCCTGGAGCTGGTGCCCTCTGTCTTGGAGGCAAGAGGGTTTTCTTCCAGAAGTCTCTAGCTTCTTGAGCAAATATAAATACATTGAATGCTTTCTCTCTTGATCCGATATTTTAGCTAAGAGAATATTCTGTTCAATAGGATACACAGCAGAGTTTCAAGATATTTCATTTTTTCTAAGGTGTCTCCCCAGCTCTTTGGCAAACAGCGGGTAGAAGACCGCACAGGAGTTGTGGCTTCTACTGTCAAAACCAAAAAGCCACTTTCAGTCAAAATCGGGGCCTGTGGGAGCCCGCTTTATGTATTGTAACCGAACTGTTGTTTCCCACACGGCAAACGTCTGTTCCATTGCCTTTCCCTAAGGAAGAGGGTCACAGCTCCATTTGCCATGTCCTTCACTGCAACCGTTCTATTCCTGGGGAGGAGCAAGCTGAAATTCCCTGCTTGCCCTGGGTTAGCTTGGGATGCTTAGCAGTGAAGAATGCAAGAGCCATGAGCAGGAAAAGGAGTAGGCAGGAGGGTGCCCAGTTGCTCTAAACAATCTCCATACCTGCGACCCTGCAAATGGCTCCTGCAAGGGACATCCTGCCAAGGGTATCATGCAGGAGCTCCAGCAGCTAAGCCAAACCCTGTGCTTTCCAAGAAGTGGAATAAATACAAAAGCAGACGCATTTTTGAGCCACCCTAGAAAGAAACTAGCCAAAGGAATTTTGATTTCCATGTTAGCTGTTTGTAAAACTGATGCCGGAAGGTACCATGCTAGACGTAGCAGGCCAAAGAAGAAACAAGGAAAATGTTTCTGTGAGCAAGTATAAATGCCAGGAACTACAGACTCTGACAGATGTCATGGCACGAGATTTTGAGGATGTCTTTAGAAGGTAGAGGCTCTACATGTAGAAGTCAGGCTCTATTTAATTATTAAGGTCTCTGTAGAGCAATAAGTAAATGGAGAGATCAACCAGCTCTTTAGCAGTGCATAGGCACTGGGACCTAAAACATAAAATAAATTCAACCTTCTCTATGTGTTTGCACACTTTATTTCAGGAAGGCTACCTTCAAATAACTTTCCTATCAAGTTTCATCAGGAAAGCCTCTTGGTACTTATCAAACACAACTTCAAAGCCAGAGAAAACGAGCCATTTCCACTTGTAACTTGCAGCTTTTTCGTACAGTACAGCCTATGAGAGGTAATACTGTTACACCTGCAGCTACTGGAGAGACTCTGCACATTTTGTCCTAGAAAGACAGGGCTTCTAGCAGAGTATTTTGGAAGAAGTTGGAAAAAAATAATAATTTACAAAATCCAACCCCACTCCCATTATTGCTGTTTCAAAAGCATCCAGAGCTGATGACCTTCTGTGCATATTGCAAAAGTACCTCAGGGAATAGGATGCCCTCTCAAGTGATAAAGCAGCTCAGATGCCCGGCTGAACCACATTTTAAACACCGCAGGGTATTAGCTCACCCTGGGTACCATGTGTTAGCATGGCTGATTTATGTAGACACTATTTTCAGAAGTGTCCGTACCCCTCATAGGCATGCGTCTCATCAAAATAAGACAGCTACTGTTGAAAGCACCATTCTCTGCTCTCAAGTGCCACCATAAGCATTCAGGTTGTTGTGCATTGCTTGAGAAAACCCCCTAGAGAGTATTTTTCAGTGACACAGTATCCTTTTATAGCTTTGCCATATCACCACTAATACCCTTCTTTGCTTCTTTCTTCTTCAAAAACACCCATCCATCTTTTAGGTTGATGGAAGCTATTTCACCATGAAATGCACATTACTGCTAGCAACATCCTGTCTGTTGTGCAGAAACTGCCATCACCCTGCAATATAACCATGCTCTGCTGCTATACACTTAGGAGAAGAGTACCTCTGGGATTTTAGAACATCTTTTTCCTGGCTGCTCTACATTTCCTCTTTCAGTCTACATCTGCCTCACTCACTAGTCCTGCATCAGGCAGATTGTCAGACACACCTTTTGCTGTCGTGTCCCTTTCCTCAAAAAAAGCTCTTTCTCTTAAATAGTTCCTTAGAAACTGTTTTGTCTTTGCTGTGGCGCCCAGCTGGACAGCCAGAAATGGAAGCCATCATGACAGGTATTAATGTGTTTTTGATATACATCTTCCCATGGGCAAGACAAACCCTTAGTCCTGCCTCCCCCTTAGCACCAGTAGCAAAGCTGAATGACAGCTTTAATGGGCTCATAGTCCAAGTCTTCTCATCCTCTCAATTTTTGTGGCACTTGGAAAATTGATTTTTTTTTTTTTTTTTTTTAAACTATGAGTGGGAAATTTTGTGGAGGGATTTAGTTTGTGTGGCCAAAACAATGGCAATGACCAGTCTCACAAGCCAACAGAATCAACAACAAAGACGCAGGGCAAAGGTCAGAGCATAGTTTAAGTAAACAACACAGATCAGCACTTTTCCCCAGTTGTAGTCCTCCACATCTCAGATACCATCTCTGGGCAAATTCCATCATGCAAAATCCTACAAGATGAATAGAACTTGGACTTGGGTTTTCTCCTGTAGAAAAATCATTGATAAAAGTCATAAAGGGTTTTTTCCTCTGTTTGTATCTCATGGATTTGAAAGCAGACAGTACAACAGCAGCTGCCTTTTCCAGTGCTGTGACATCTCTCCAAGCCAGGCTTCAAAGACAGCACCAATCTTCGAGATTGCAAAAGGCAAACTCTCCTGTTATCTTGTTATGTCATTTTTTCCAAAAGAAACAGCACAAAGAGTTTCCATTGCAACATGTTCCCTTTACTAGGGGGGATCATGGTGTGAAGAAAAGTTTGATGAATTGTGTTTTCCATGCCACACTAAAAAACTACTGACTTTCAGAAGTCAGCTAGCATGATAGCGAGGGTATGAATTCAGAGGAGGTTTTTATTCAGGGCACTAAACTTCTGTTGCCTCTTTTTGGGTGAATGAGATCAGAGACAGAATCTGATACTCTTGAGTTTTCAAGAGCAAACATCCTCCACAAAGTGTCTGTAAGAGTTTGCTGTCTAGGCATGTAATTATTCCCACAGCTCTAAGAAAAAGTGTTATCTGGATTTTATCTTAGCCATTTATCTCATAAATGGTTTAAATGTCACAATAACAATAATCATTAAACCTGAAAAGTACCTATAAACCAGCTTTCAGCCTGGGGCTAGACTGTCTTTCTATTTTTTCTTGGATTTACATGCAATTGTACAGTTATAAACAATGTCACTGGCAAATCAGCCAGGAACAAGCTTTGCACAAGTTGTTTGCTTTCACACCAATTTACTTAAGGCTAAATTGTAAGTTTAGTAAAAACCCAAAATAAATAAATAAATAAATTAAAGCCCCCGTTTTGTTGAGTTTGAGGCCTTTTACCCAGACTTTCTCTGCACTTCATTGTTTGACTTTGCAGAATTAATATATAATGACTGAATATAGCTGTTTCCTTGAGGTTTCCTCAAGAAACATTTTGACAGTTTTTGGGGAATGTATTCTGCACTGCATAAGCCAGCAACTCATAGCAGCAGTGGATTTTCCTCTGCTAACTCATCTAGAAGTTACAAAGTTGGATATCCTCAGCTTTTTTAATCCATCAGCTATTTTGAATCTCCAACTGCCGAAAACCCTCAGAAGATATTTATCTCCAGGACACACAGTAGGCCAGGGCAAAGATCTGGTAGGTGCTCTGAGGTAGGATGCAGATAGCGACTTAGCAATACCAGCATCATTGGGAAAGGCAGCATAATTACAGTCATGCAAGGATGCAGCTGTGTCCTGGGCGTTCCTTGTGTCAGTACTGTAAGCTGCTGACTTGGGAACAGCAAAATACTTTGGATGCTACAAGATTTTTCATCTTGAAACAGTCAGAGGTGTTATAGTGCTGCTGACATCCCTATATCCATTTCGTAGCCCTTAGCACTTGGAGAAGCTTTGTATACAATAGAAGGTGGTGGGACCTTGGAGGCTCCTGGAGCCCTCACAGCACCACTTGAGTAGATCCCACTATGTCAGAACCCACCTGTGCCCCATCCCTTTGGGACTCACAAATGAAGTGTTTGAACTCCACAGACTGAAGCGTGAGCCTCTTGCTAAGAAAGGCATAGAGACATTCAGAAAGCAGTATTTATGTACTTGCAAAGTATATGTTTTGTGAATCATATTGGATATAAAAAATAAATATACTTATAACATGTACCTATGTGCTGTTTTATCTATGGATAACCAGGTAAGGAAGTTTCTTATGATTCTTAAGGAAGACTCTTATAATGACATCACTAGATGGACAGATGAGGGGAAGGCAGTGGATGTTGCCTACCTCAGCTTCAGCAAAGCTTTTGACACTGTCTCCCATGGCATCCTCACAGCCAAGCTTGTCAATTGCGGCAAGGTAGATTGGGAACTGGCTGAAGGAAAGAGCTCAGAGAGTTGAGGTCAATGGGACAGAGTCTAGTAGGAGGACTGTGGTTAGTGGTGCACCCCTGGGGTCAGCCCTATTCAACATATTAATCAATGACCTAGACGAAGGGATAGAGTGCACCCTCAGCAAGTTTGCTGATGATACAAAACTGGGAGGAGTGACTGACATGCCAGAAGGCTGTGCTGCCATCCAGCGTGACCTAGACAGGCTGGAGAGCTGGGCAGGGAGAAATCTAATGAAATTCAATAAAGGCAAGTGTAAAGCGCTGCCTCTGGGGAGGAACAATCCCATGTATCAGTACAGGTTGGGGGCTGATCTGTTGGAGGGCAGCTCTGGGGAAAAGGATCTGTGAGTCACGGTGGACAACAGGATGACCATGAGCCAACAGGATGACCATGAGCCAACAGTTTGCCCTTGTGACGAAGAAGGCCAATGGCATTCTGGGATGCATTAGGAAGAGCATGGCCAGCAGGTCAAGGGAGGTTCTCCTACCCCTCTACTCTGAGCTGGTGAGGCCTCACCTGGAGTACTGTGTCCAGTTCTGGGCTCCCCAGTTCAAGAAGGACAAAGAACTACTGGAGAGGGTCCAGTGCAGGGCCACTAAGATGATTAAGGGCCTGGAGCACCTACCATATGAAGAAAGAATGAGAAAGCTGGGTCTGTTTACTTTGGAGAAGAGGAGACTGAGGGGGTATCTTATCAATGCTTATAAATATCTTAAGCATGGGTGTCAAGAAGATGGGACCAGGCTCTTCTCAGTGGTGTCCAGTGACAGGACTAGGGACAATGGCCATAAACTGGAAAACAGAAGGTTCAACCTCGACATGAGGAAATACTTCTTCCCTGTGAGGGTGACAGAGCACTGAAACAGGCTGCCCAGGGAGGTGGTGGAATCTCCATCCCTGGAGACTTTCAAAAGCTGCCTGGGTCTATTCCTGTGTGCTCTATTCTAGGCGATCCTGCTCTGGCAAGGGGGTTGGACTAGGTGATCTTTAAACATTACTTCCAACCTCTACTATTCTGTGATTCAGTGATTCTGTAATAGCAAAATGTGCTTCTTAAAACCTTTTGTTTACTAAATTACATAAATATTAAAAAAAAAATAATAAATTCTAAACAATATTTTTAACATACATGAAGTATTTGGTTACAAGAGGTTTATGTTTCGGTTTATATCAAAGTTCCTGTCATACCGACCACTTTGTTACCTGCAGATTTTCCCATAGTGCAGTAATCAGCATTACTACCTTTCTCATATCTGGGGTTTACCTTGCTGGGATTTTGCTTTGGGAAAAAAGCAAATGAGGTGAAGCGACTCACTCTGAAAGAGTGTGTTGTGGTGTTTATGTCTACGTTCTTTAAGTAGATAAATTTATGATGTATCTGAGGCAGAAAAGACAGATGAAAAAATGGAACTTTTCCATTAGAATTCAAGTCCACAAGGTCGGTGATGCACCTCTGGCCCTTAGGGAGTTTCTTCAAGGGTCTCAGAGTGATTTTTTTGTTGAATTCTGCTCAGACAAGCTTTTGCTTTATCATAAAAGTGGTGTACCAGAGGAGGAATGATGGCAACAACCATCTGCATGCCTGCATGAGTCTGTAAGCAGCCTTTTAAATATCCTTAGCCCCAAGCTATAAAGCAGTAAGGGCTTAAAACATGAGCTTGCCTCAGCCCAGAGTGAGGAACTAATTCAGATGAACGAGGAAAGGTTTGGTGGTGTCCTGGTAAGCTGCACAAATGATAAAATATGTTCTACACTACTTTGATGTGCCAAAGCACTGTATACTTTATACCCGATTCTGGTTTTGCTGCCATCCAGCTAAGAACTATTATCCAGATCATGAAGCAACTGCTTATCTTATTCTCAAGGGAATGCTGGAGTCTGTCATCCACCCAGAAGTGAAAGAAAGAAATAATCATAAGAACGGATACCCAAATCAGTGAGAAATGCAGTGAAATAACCATCAGTTGCAACTGGCTCCAGGGAGAGCTGGTGTTATGGGGATGTCCAGCATGGTGGCTGGTTACAATGTCCTCAGCTTGAATGTGAAAAATCATCTTTCAGGTGACCCAGTTAAACAGGTTGGACCAGAAATTTCCTAGCAAAGCCCTACAGAGATTTTTTTTTTTTTTTTTTTTTTTTTTGTTATTGTATTGTTTTTCTGCTACAACAACATTGTTAATACTAGTGCTGAAATGCAACAGGATAGCAGCTCCTGCATTTGATACCTCACAAGAAGAAAAGCTCAGTGCTGCCTTTCCCTGTCTTGCTTGTGTCTGTCGTGTGCTAAGTACCTTGCAAGGAGGAGTAGGAGGGTTTTGCAGTGTAATTAAGATGTGTCCAGGTAAGGTGAGGAACACTAATGTCTCTGTTTTATCTTATATTGTACTCACGCCCTGAAGTAGTCTGGGAGCTGTCATTTGTCCCAGATCAGCTGGACACCCTCTGTGTCAATAGTGGTGGCTCTGCAATGATGTCTCAGGCTTTTAGCAATAACAAATTTTGAGGCAGAATGTGTAAAACTGGCCTAGGTAGGTGGATCAATTTTCTTCAGATCCCTGCAGCTCACTGACCAGCACCTGACAGCACCACTGCTATCCGGGGAGCAGCCAATAGATACTCCTAACAGCAGCATGATTTGCTCTCTCTAACAATTGCATTTCAGAGTACTTCAATATATTCTCAAGCCATACAATAGGTGTATTCATGTGTAGTTACCCTATGAGTGTGAGGGGAACTTTATTCCATTTAGAGAGAAATTAAAAGTACTTGAGCTCATGTCACAAGGTTGGTCTGGCCATATCTACATCAGAGCTAGCAAGATCACCAAGGTCCAGTACTGGGTAAATAACCCAAATCAAGGAGCTGAGCTGGCATCTCTGCACACAACTGCACTGTGTGGATTATCGTCGCAGTCCAGCACTTGCTCATCTCTACCTGATGCTCTATGAGCTGCATAAGCTTTCATTTTCTCTGTGGACTATCTCTAGTACTTCTCATGAGTAGCGAGCATTTTTCCTTACAACAAAAATCTTTGCACCTTCACAGAAAGAGTAATGAAATGCTGGACAGTATAGCTACACAACGTGACTGGAGTTAACAGTGCAAATATCCACTTGTGCTAAGTCTGACTGGGAACTACTGCTTCTAAGTGTTGCAGTCCATAAGCCACATAGAAGGACAGGAGGATGAAAAAGCCAATTTATTTCTTGTATGCCTTTCCTGGGAAGAACTTTGGGGCAGTGTGCCAGTGCACATGCTATGTGCTACAGCAGCAGTAATAGCAGTAAAGTACAGAAAATGATCCAAAAAGGAAATTAGGCTAGTTTCATACAACTATATTAACAAAGAACAAATAAATCATTACTAGTCTTCAAATAATGAAATTTGCAGAGATGTGGTGACAAGCACTCTTTCAAGAAGATAAAAAATGTACAGTAGACAGAAATATGAATTCATTTTTAAATCCCATAAATCTGTATTATATTTGAACTGCAATGAAATTTATATAACATTGATGTATTTGCAGGAAGTTTAGTTCTTGGAGCACCAGTCTGGTTCTCTATTTCTGCACAGCCAAAGACAACAAGGTTTTGCTGACCCAAACATGACGTTTTGTTTAGAAACTATAACCAAGGCCAGCTGTGCCATATGCAGAGATTTTCAAAAGTGGAGCAAAAAGCCCTGGATGAACCTGACATGCTTTAGAAGTTGGTCTTGCTTTAAGCCCAGATACCTCTGCCTAAATGGTAGATGATTCAAAGGATCGTCTGTAACTACACAGCCATGATTGCATCAGATGACATAAGGGATGTATCAGTAGTGCTACAAAAGCAGTGCCAAAATATTATGGTTGTCAGAGATAAAAAAAAAGGAAAATTTGGGGAAATCATCTGCTTTCAGGGTTTTTTTCCAGTACATGGGATTTTTCCCTATGTGTCCCTCAAAGACATGATATATTTTCAAGATCATGGCACAGAAGTGGATCACTGTCCTCAGTTTTGATGGTGAGATCTCTAATTCAGTGAAGAAAATCAGAATGGTGTTGCCTTGTCTGATGAAGAGGACATATCTCCTATTAAAAATCAATACTCGGGTCCCCCTAAGGCTACAACTCTCTCATGGCCTCACTAAACCCTCACATTTAAATGCACCACATTTAAATCAGACTTGCCATCCTACTTTTTTTGATAGAAAGCAAGCTAATTAAAAGGAAAACAAAACAACCAAATCTCACAATTAACCAGATACATGAAGAGCTGGCAGAAGTTTCAGGCAAGATAATTGATGTCCCAATGCTGCAAGTCACAACTGCTTTTTTGTTTGTTTGAGGATTTTTTTAACATCTGTCTTTAAGTGTGTCTTTCACTCAGAATCACAGAGTGATAATGCACTTCAACCCTGGCACTTGATTCTGTGTTTGCCCTTGCTGAACTTCAGGACATTTCTGACAGCTCATTTCTCCAGATTGTCCAGGTCTTATTGAATATCAGCACTACACTCCAGTATATAAACCAATAACCAATTTTGATCATGTACAGACTTGCTCTGTCTCATCCTCCAGATCATTAATAAGGACATTGGATGGTCTCAAGCCCAGCACTGGTCCTTGAGGAATACTCCACGTAGGTCCTGCTGATCATGATCTCGAGTGGTGCAAATGATTTTCTACCAATCTCATCATCCAGCCCTTATGTCGTTAATTTGGCCATGAGGATATTGTAAGGAGACTGGCCCCATCCTCTTGACACCCACCCTTCTTATTACTAGGACCTGAAAGAAAAAGGGGGATGTGTACAAATCAAAAGAAAGGAGAAAAGAGGGCAAACATGCGCTACTCAAAATCCTTCAGACCTCTGTGTAGGTGTTCTGATGAGGCCAGAAAGAAAAAGGGGAGCAAGCATCCAACTGAAAGAAAAGACTGAAGCTGTACCTCTTATTAATTACTGAAAAGAAGGGGTCTCCATCACTGTGGATTTTTAAATGGTGTGTTGCATCCTTTCCTCTAGCATTGCTCATTCACAATATTCTTTTCTTTCTAGAAATTGCCACCTTAATCTTATTTGCTCTTGGTTTGAACAGTTTTTTGCCATTTATTCTTTTTTCTCTCTCTAGGCTTTGAAATTAACTAATTGTCTAGGAAGATGTTAAGATTTTCTCAGGCATTTAAAAAATGTTGACACAGAAACAGCATCTCTGAATTACAGGCTGAAATTCTCCTTGTGAGCTCATTCTGAAGGAACATGACGTGTGGCCTTGCAAAACTCCTGAATTTTGCAAGCTTCAACAGGTAACAGTTTGCTCCTTGGGCTCCTTGCTCTGGTCTCTCACACTAACTCCCATACTCTCGCTAATTCCTGAAGTTTGCCCACTTGGATACAGAATCATAGAATGCTTTAGATCATAAGGGACCTTTAAAGGTCCCCCTTCTGTGAGCAAGGACATTTTTAACCAGATTAGGTTGCTCAGAGCCCCATCCAACCTGACCTTGAATGTACTACCTCTCTGGGAAATCTGTGCCAGTGTTTTACCACCCACATTATAAAAAAATATCTTCCTTATATCTAGTCTAAATCTACCCTCGTTTAGTTTAAAACCATTGTCCTATTGCAACAGGCCCTGCTAAAATGATTGTGCCCGTCTTTCTTATAGTACCCCTTTAAGTACTGAAAAGCTGCAACAAAGTCTCCCCACAGCCTTCTCTTTTCCAGGCTGAACAACCCCAATTCTCTCAGCCTTTCTTCAAAGGATATTTGGCCTCCCATCATTTTTGTGGCCCTCCTCTGGACCCACTCCAGCAAGTCCATAACCTTCCTGTTCTGAGGAATCCAGAGCTGGACACAGGACTCCAGGTGGGGTCTCACCAGAGTGGAGTAGAGGGAGAAAATCACCTCCCTCAACCTGCTGGCCATGTTTCTTTTGATGCAGCCCAGGATACGTTTGGCCTTCTGGGCCGTGAGAGTACATTGCCAGATCATGCCCAGCTTTTCAACCACCAATATAATATAATATAATATAATATAATATAATA